>JBAMJV010008969.1:0-17500 GCA_037951105.1 Echinarachnius parma | reverse complement strand
TAAGTTTGGTGAGAATCTGTCAATCGGTTCTTGAGATAACGAGAACGGGACGTACGGACGGGACGTACGGACGGGGCATACGGACGGACGGACGGACGGACAACCCGAAAACATAATGCCTCCGGCTACTTCGTTGCGGAGGCATAAAAATGATTTGATATTAACTCTTTTGCTAGTGCATTCTTGCGCAAGACTAAGACTCGGAGAGTCAGACCTCAACCGATGCACGTGCACCGCCGAGGTGTTGTGAGATTTTAAAAATTGGGTTTGCGGAAAACTGATGGCTGGATAAACAGAGGTTGGACTTTACTCACCATCTCTGAAATGCCCCAAGGCAGCTTCTTGCCTGGCCTGAGTTTGACCATCATCGACCTCCTTGTTCTGGCCCACTATCCGCACCGCAGAGATCTTCGGAGAGAGTCCCGCTAGCTCTCCGTTGCTCTGGATGAACTTTTCGAGCGCTAAGGTGGCAAAGCGAGTTCTTGCGAGGACAATCCCTGCGAGGAATAAATTGGGTTGTTAGGATTAACATTATTGTTAATAGTAAATATATAATCCATTGCGGATATAGTATCGGAAATAATATCGCTAATGATATTCGTTTGTCTCGCAATGTATGGTCAAACTAGGAATCTAAACGATCATGATGTTTCGTATGCTACTGTCAAATGATAATATCGAATGTAGACACTCGGCTTTTATGCTCTACCGTGGCTCCCAACATCACAATCTCGCATGAGCGATTGCGTTCCTGATAGGTCAACAACGGAACACGCCGATTGGCCGGTGCACACGGGCACTCAACCAATCAACCGGACACTGGATCGGCCCGCCTAACGAACCAGCATACGATACGTCGCCACGACACTACCCCGACCAACCAGCCCCCAACGGTTGATGCCAAACCCACGGTAGAACCTAGCCACCTTCTCGCTACAACGCTCATATCTACGTATCAATTTCAGGGCAGGGCGCCCGTATGTTCAATCAATAATAGTAAATATATAATCCATTGCGGATATAGTATCAGAAATAATATCGCTAATGATATTCGTTTGTCTCGCAATGTATGGTCAAACTAGGAATCTAAACGATCATGACGTTTCGTATGCTACTGCAATACTTTGTCAAATGATAATATCGAATGTAGACACTCTGCTTTTATGCTCTACCGTGGCTCCCAACATCACAATCTCGCATGAGCGATTGCGTTCCTGATAGGTCAACAACGGAACACGCCGATTGGCCGGTGCACACGGGCACTCAACCAATCAACGGGACACTGGATCGGCCCGCCTAACGAACCAGCATACGATACGTCGCCACGACACTACCCCGACCAACCGGCCCCCAACGGTTGATGCCAAACCCACGGTAGAACCTAGCCACCTTCTCGCTACAACGCTCATATCTACGTATCAATTTCAGGGCAGGGCGCCCGTATGTTCAATCAATAATAGTAAATATATAATCCATTGCGTATATATTATCGGAAATAATATCGCTAATGATATTCGTTTGTCTCGCAATGTATGGTCAAACTAGGAATCTAAACGATCATGACGTTTAGATTCCTAGTTTGACCATACATTGCGAGACAAACGAATATCATTAGCGATATTATTTCCGAAACATTATTGTTGTTCAAACTAATAGTTTTAAACCATAACAAGCTCACCGGGAAGCTGGAGAGGTACAAAACATTGAAATCTGTTGCTTTTGATAGTGAAAAGGTTAACTGAACATTTGTAAATGACCATGCTTTGATTTGTAGGTTGTAGCTACAACCATTTTTGTTCAAGGTGAAAATTAATTTGATATTACCAAAATGTTCTAAAAGCATGCCCTTTTATTACTGCGGTCCCAATGTATATCCCATACAAGAAGGAATCAACAATACACCAAAATGTTGGAATGTAGGATTTTGTTTGCAAGTAAAATAAACGTGCATTGCAATATCTATAGAAACTTGATAACTTATATTTATGTGACAGCCTTTTAATTTAACAATTTATGACAGCACTAGACAGTCTAAACGATGTTCAATAACTGTGTAACTGATTCATTGAAAAGATGTATGATTTTAAGTTCTGAACCTTTCGACTGCGGAATCTGGCTGTAGACATCCTTGATTTGCTGAATCAGTTGATTCAGCTTCGGGTTGCTCATAGGGTCGTCATCCAATGCCAAATCCGTCAGCTCCGGCAGGTACTTCTCATAGATGAGACGGCAATGTCGGCCGGCTGGAATTAAATCCTCGCTTCCCTTCTTCTGCTTCTTGAATGTCTCAATGAATTCCACGACATCTACTGCTCCGAGGTCCTCATAGATCATCAGCGCCTGGTTCAGGCGAAAGAGGTACGTGGCGCAAATGTGGAGCTCTGGAAAGCGGTCTTCTGCAAGGGAGCGGATTTTGGCGATCCAGCTCTCGTAGTCCAGGGATCCAAAAGGTGGAGGGACAAATGCCACAGCTGCTTTCTCAATGTGTTTCGCCAGAACATGCAGCTGAATTTCAACCATGACGGTCTCCAGGATCTCGATGATGCGGGAACTTGAAGGCGTTGGGATCTTTGTCGGTGTAGAGATGATTTGATCTTCTTCTGGAGGTCTGTTCAATTCCTTCAACTCAGCAACATTTTGGAGCTTGGTCACCACCTTTACCCCAAAGCAATCCAGATTGGCACAGAGCACAACTAGGTGACCATGCGCATCATCAGACGTCCCCGTTCCAATGGAAGCTGTCAAACCTTGTATCAAACAGAAGAAAACAAAAATACATAATCAAATATATCCCAGTGATTTTGTTTTAATTTGGGTCGGTTGTATTGTATGCATGTATTGTGTACCCTAACAGATTTGAAAAATTTAACACAGCAATAATATACCTAATGAAATGATATACCTAAAAATGATTGGCTTAAATATAGAGTGAGTTAGGAAGAGGAGTTTCAATGCCCACACTCCCATGGCCCACATGGTGTAAAAAGAAAGATTACAATTTCTTATCTAAGATGCCCTACAACGGGAAACTCATCTCCCTTGTACTGCACAAACAGAAATATAATGATCACTTACCAAGTACTTGAGGGAGTCCTCTAGTTGGACGTCCAATGGGCCATGATGACAACTCTTCAGCATAAAGCGCTTTCTTCTCCCTCAAGTACTGCTTCATGATCCCATTGTAAGGGTGGTTGAGGGTTGTGTGGTGGCCCTCATCAAAGACCAGCATAGATGCATCAGACATCTTGAACTGCTTCTGGGCAATTGCATTGACAAGGACCTGTGCTGTGATCATCAAGATTCTAATGTTGCCTTTGGAGAAGACATCGCTGAATATCTCGCTTTCTCCGAGGGAAGCGACTTGCCCTGGTTGGAAGAGGTCATTGAAGGCATCTCTCTGCTGCTTCTTCAGATGTTTGGTAGGGACAATAAAGATACATTTGAAGGACTTTTGGTGTCCCATTTTCTTCATTCTTTCGTAACAGATGTGTGCAGCAGTTATGGTTTTTCCAGACCCAGTTGGAGCACAGATGATATAGTTCCACCCCTTCACACCAGGATCTGCAAGCTCCTTTTGGTATTCTCTCAAATCCACTGACTTCTTGGCATCAACCTTCGGGTTAAAATCAAGAGTTGGATATACATCTTTTTTCTGGGTGCTGGTCGATGGACTTGCCCCGTCATCGTTATCAAAATGTGCTTGCTCTCTCTCTGTAGATGACGAGTCTTCGAAGACATCTGCACTGAGCCCAACAGACTCAACTTTAAGTTTGGCTTTATCTATTCCTTCACTCTTTAAGTTGTTGTCTGATGGCCCACACTCTTTCACTGTGTCTTGTTGTCCAGGAGAGACGTCTTCCACTTGAGACAAACTCATGTCTTCCAGTTTGTCTGTGAGCTTGTCTTGTGGGCTGTAGCTAGCAGCTGTTTGGGACGGTAAACAGTGTGGAGGGCTTTGCAGCTCACAATCAATGCCTTTAGATCGTTGCAAATCCTGTGGATGACCTCCTGGATGACCTTGTGGATAACCTTGTGGATTACTCTGAGGATGACTAGGTGAATGACCTTCATATTGGGGAGACATGGGCTGCTGTCCAACAGGTGATGTGTTTGATGGTAAAGCACTGGTAGGAGATGGTGATTCTGTGCAAAACATGAAAATGAAACACAAAGAACTTACAAATTAGTTTTTTTTTTATTGCAGATCTATGGGAAAGAGGACAAAAATGTAAAAATAATTGGTATTTCCATTCTTCATTTTTCATTCTTGAGTGTCTCCTTATAGGAGAAACTGAAACCACAAACGAGATACATACAACTTCACATGAGGGACTACAGTATGAATATATTTAGACATTCTTACATTTGTACAATCATTTCTGGTATGTCTTTGAAGTAATGTTCCAAATTGTATGGCGGGCACAGACGTAAGATTTGAGCTCTTTAACAAGCTGAAATGGACACTTTTTTGCTTGAGAGTGAAAGTAAAAAAACAAAGTGACAACTTAAGTTCAGCCTGAAAGTGTTCCAAGATTATTGCGATGCTGAAAGCATACATTTTGACGAATTGTCTGACATGGACTTGAAAGGGCTAGACCAAGTGTTGGGGAGACTCTATTTTCGCGTTTGTTGACTTTTGAACTGTTTTTTGGGAGTTTACATTTCGCGTTTTAGCTTTTGGAATTTTCAAGGAGTCACTGTTGACTTTTGAACTGTTATAAATGGAATTGTCATGGAGTTACCCTGTTACCGAAATTGGAATAAAATTGTTGGTAAGTAGATCAAACCTATAGTAACAGTACTTAGAGTACTTAGACTAGGGCTAGGCCTGCTTAGACTACTAGTCTACTACTAGATCTAGAAGTTCGATGTGGAATTCAGGCGATGGCAAACTATCACTTCCTCGACAATCTGAATGTATACGCTATCTTTCCTCAGCTTCGCTTCGGAAAGATAGCTACATCCAGCTCGCCTCGGAAGTGATAGTTTGTCCCATCACCTTCACCAACGGTAATTATTTGCTTATTATACTTGTTGTTAAGCATTATTTAATACTCAGGACTGTTCTATAAGTTTGTGTTTATTTTGCCATTTATTTGTTCTCAATAGGTTAATTAAGAAAGAAATAACGGGGAGTTTGTTAATATTAATTAGATTATATATTATGTTTATATTTCTTTTATTATAGATGAACTGGTGGGGCTTTATGTTAGCCAGTGAATCTTAGTTTCTCATATTAGATGCGCCATGGTTCTGGAGGTTCATACGGGCTTCATCAATGTCGATTGATTTTTATGTCAAAATTTACAAGCGATTTTATGAAATTTTGAAGAGATTTTCACTTATTTTGCATAAGATGAACGCAATCCACGATATCGATGAGTGATATAAAACAACTAACTAATGTGCTTGATTTCGATAGGCAATCTGTTACCTCGGTGGGCTCAAAATGACTATTACTCTCAGCTACGCTTCGGGTAATAGTCATTTCGAGCCCACCTCAGTAATAGATTGACTATCACAAGAAGCCCATTCGTTAATTGTATACTAATATGGGATTATACAAATTTGGCCAGGAAACTGCCTACTAATTGATATATTTGCAAAATTAGAAAATTATCAATGCATTGATCAATATCGGTTGTATTATGAAATGTTTGTCCGCACATTAAATATATGCAAAGCACACGCAGATCCCGTCCGCACATAGCAGAACGGCTAGCCGATCGGCTATCAACTGCAAGATTCGCGGCGGCTAAGTTCGAGCTGGCCAAACAGGCTGTGTGCTGTTCAATCTAATCGGTGGTGGATCAAATTCCCCTTATTTGTCTGCATTTTACAATGTTATGGTTCATAATTTACCACAATAACCACATAAAGCTTTTTTATACTATTTCAATGTGGTGATCAATTTGTTAGGTCAACAGAGTGGATTTCTGTAATATTCCCATACTGTCATTTGGCTTTTTAAATTAAGCTTTTATCGTATTCGGAATATGTTTGAATAGGGTCAGAGGTAAACAATAATGCGCATGCGTTACGACATCACATGAGGGCTTATCTTTCATTTAACTCCATTTGATTTTGAAAACTCTGTGAATTATGAAAAGATAGAAGATCAATATTTTTAGCACATATGTATTATGGATCATTGCTTTCATAATGAAGTGATGGGGTTGCTATTCATACTAAAGAGAGAGGGTTGCTAAATATTGGGCAAGTCCAAGGTATTTGTGTCCAAGGTGGTGAATTTCCATCTTGACCCAATCAAGTGAAACTTGGTATCATATTAAGGCTAAGATATTGAATTGTTATAACTTTGAAGAAAACAAAAAATGTCTCAAATTAGTAGTAACATTCAAATATATTTGCATAATAGGTAATTCATTGTAAGGTGTGGAATATCTATATTCAAGACTAATTAATCTAACAATATTCAAATGCTTGTAATAATTTTTATCTTAAATTGACCCGAAGTCATTGTACTTAGAAGTTAATTGGATTACGATTTTCAGCAGGTTATCTAATTAAAGGGGACCACCAGGCAAAGGACAACATATAATTGAATGTTTTGGTACCATTTTGTGATGTCAAATAGATATCCAACATTTTGCAAAGGGTTGTGTAATTCATAAACAATGCAATTAATAACCACCACTTACGGAACCAGTATTATTTTCTGGTTCAGTACTCGCTAAGTATTTGCGAGTGCGCCACGCATACGTTTGGAGACAATAGAATCCCGTACGATTCGTTCGCTGTGGACAAAGGTAGTCTTCGTACATGCAGACCCATGAACGCATGCTTTAGAATTGATGCGTTTTCCAATTATACATTTTTTTCTGGAAACATATTTTTCTGAACTTGTTGATAGAATGGACTACTAAAGATGTTACATGTGGGCAACTCCAGCGTCACGGACATTACAAACAGACAGTATTTTCATGACTTTTCAATGCCACTACTAATTCATACCTCTACCTAATGTCTAACTTTTATTTTGATTACAAAGCAATAGCCTGGTTAAGTATGCAAAAAAAGTTTCCAAACATTTATCCAATTCGTTACTGAGTAATTCTGCAAAATGTGCGCCGTCACAGATATTACATTTTTTGGACATGACTTTTTGAATCCAATATACATCTTTGCAAAAGTCTGTGAGTTCTGAGACCTCACAAAGGTGATTTAGGTATCCAAGTTGGATTTTGCGAAACGGGCCAGGTATATGTGATCTAGACAACAAAACGTTGCATCACGGACATTACATTTTCAGCGTCACAGACATTACAGTTTGTCCGGAGGATTTGATTAATTAAAATATATACTTTAGAGCACTCAAAAGACTGAAATTTTAATCTGAAAAGGTACTTTGATTATCAGTCATCAAATTTGGTGCCAATAAAAATACCAGAAAATTTGGAAAATATAAGGATTTTCCTGAAATTTGCACAGGGTAGTCCCATGTGTGGAGTTTCATGTATGGTTTCTGTTTCTCCTATAAGGATCCACCCGAGAATTAAAAAAATCATGTGAACTGAAAGATATAATCATAGGATTTGAAATACCGGTAGAGCCAATTGTTTTTTTGAGTTCATGTCCACTTTTCCGTGGAATTGCCCATGTATCTTTCATTTATAAGAATATTATTTTTGGGTGGTGATAGCTTTAAGATGCGGAGCTTAATATCGATCGCTATTTGGTGGCAAAGAATCTTCAAAATCGAAGTTTGCAAACCCACAAAAAACATGCTTCAAAACTCTCCTAAATGTTCATATTTCCACCAAATATTTTGACTGGAAAGTTTGCCTACCGGTAGAAGAAATATCAGGGATCAATATAAGCTAATAATATTTTTCCCAATGTTAATGCATTTTTGAATCAATTGTGATTTATGAGGTTTAACATTTGCTGAGTTTTGGCTGATTTGACCAGGACGAATCACATAATTATAGGTAACAACATTGTACAGCTATCAAAATAAAAACTATGACTTATCACAAAATATGAACCAATGCACTTAATTTGCATACATTAGATACATTTGTAATTACATGAAATAAGTTGATATTTGGAGAAATAAATGAAATATCCATAGGATTATGTTCACTTCACTTGACACGAATGCAAATTTTGCGATGATTGGTCATTCCAAAGCTGAAGGAGGTCATAACGGACCCCCCCCCCCCCCACTCTCTCTAGCTGTAAAATATGGAAGACAAAATAATATCAATATGATCATCTTGTTTTCACTTGACACGCATACACATTTCGTGACGATTGGTCGTTTGACGGCCGAAATCCAAAGGAGGTCATAACAGACCCAACCCCCTCCTCTCTCTAGCTGTATAGAAAGACCTTTTAAACTAGCCCAGTATTGGGGTTGAGCATTGTATGCTGTATTTTTGATAGGTTATATCGTGCTAAGAAGACGTCAGCAATATCTCCACAAACCTGTCAAGACTGTTGAGGATGTCGGTAATCGTGTCTCGGCGATGGTTCCAAGACCGACCTCCCCCAGCCCATCTCTCAGGATCCGGACTTGGTCTTTCTTGGGCGTTTTGTTTTTCCAGTCGAACAGCATGTTTGCCGTCCCCTCAGCAGTGACTCTACCTCCGCCTCTATTTGTCGCTATGTACTGGTCTACTTCTGGTCGGCAAATGTCAAGCCTCAAACCTAGAGCAAATACCTTTGGGTCGGTGCCCCCGATGTCGGTTGCTATGTTATGCAGAATGATATCAGAGATTCCCGCCATTCTTATTGAGTATATCAAAGGCTATCTGTTAAACAAGGGAAATGGAAAGGGAAACAGAAGAGAGAAATACACTTTTATTTGATCACTGTATCCATATCTTCGATTAAAGGGATCTAGTAACTTTGTTGGCAAGTGCAAAAAGTGATGGGTGATTAGTGCTGTCGATTTCGGGAGTATTTCTCTCCCGGGACTCGCGATAATTTTTTGGGCGAGTCATGGGTACCCGAAATTTACCCATTTGTTGATTTCGCTATCAGCATGTCACGCCGCTGGGAAAACATGTTCATTCAAGTGACACAAATTGAACGCATTTATGACAATAAATCATCTTCTAAAACACAGCAAAATTGTAAATGAATTATATTTTTAGCATTTCTGACATGATTTTAACGGAATTATGTTAACATGATGTTCAAATTTACCTTGATTAAGACATTTCTGACGAGAATAGGACATTAATTATCTCAGTGACCGATCGTATCTTCAACACACTTCACTGAATATGACTGTCATCGCGCCACTATTTTGGGCTATTTTCTACCAACAAGCGATTATCATTTAGTAGATCTAATAAATCGATGACTCCCAATACAAATTCATGTTCCATTCGTATTACGTAGTTCAGGCGAAGCAGCGAAAACCTGTCGCGGTTTCGCAAACCAAAACCCGCAACACGTGTGTCTGGTTTTCGCTGCTTCGCCTGAACTACGTAATACGAATATAACATGAAATTGTGTTAGGAGTCATCGATTTATTGGATAGATTACTAAATGATAATCGCTTGTGGGCAGAAAATAGCCAAAAATAGTGGCGCGATGACAATCATATTCAGTGAAGTGTGTTGAAGATATGATCGGTCACCAAGATCAAATGTCCTATTCCCATCAGAAATGTCGTAATCAAGGTAAATTTGAACAGTATGTTGCCATAATTCCGTTAAAATCATGTCAGAAATGCTAAAACTATAATTTATTTACGAATTTGCTGTATTTTAGAAGATGATTTATTGTCATAAATGCGCTCAATTTTTGTAACTTAAATGAACATGATAACTCTTGCGTTCAATGAGGGGACTTCCTCCTTTTTCGGGATATCGAGTATCGACTTTTGCGCCCGGGACTCAACATTTTTCGGCGGGACCCGGGTACCCGTGACTCGTCAACAGCCTTATGGGTGATTAATAAAATGTGTATTGGAGTGATCTGATATGTCGACAAAGTTATGTGTGAAATTTCACGTTAATTGGATGTTTTTGGGCTGAGATATGAGCAAAAAAGCAAAGTGATATTAACTATAAACGTCATTGTACTTAATTTGTACACTACATGAAATTATCCCGTACACAATTTCATATCTGAACCCTTCAATCGTTAATATCTTTTGAACGAAATGGAAATTTGAAAAACCGAAACCTGTCCCGTGCTTGTATTGTTAATGTGATATATATAAGGTATGAGAACCACTAGAGTAGGTATGAAAGTAAGGATTGGATAATGTTACTAAGTCCCTTTAAAGGGCAATGAAACCCAAGCAAAATGTTGCTTTCATAGTCTTGAAGAGATTAAGAAGAATAATCTCTGAAAGTTAGAGCATAATCGGGTAAGAAACAAGAAAACTACGGCTCTTTGAAGATGTCCAGGACTATGAGCAACGCACTCTGATAAGTGTGTGGACAACTCCCCATATGTAGTGTACACAAATGTTCCCATTTTTACAGTTTTCTTCATAGTCACATTTATCCATTCCCCCAACTCATGATATGTTATGTATAAAAGCATTCTACAAAACATATGTTGAACTCGAACGAAGTGTAAACATACATTTTGAGAAAATTGAACAAAACTGAAATTTTGTGTACAAAATGTATGCCTTTGGGGAGTTGTCCACTTTGCCAGAGTTCGTTGCCAATCTGAGTCACTCGAAGAAATACATGGCTCTTTTCAAAGAGCCATAGTTTTCTTATTTCTTGACCGCTTGTGCTCAAATTTTCAGAGACTATTCATTATATTTAGTGTCTTATAGTGCATACAACAATTTGTCCGGATTTCATAGTCCTTTAAAGTGACGGTGAATTTAATTATTTCCTAGAGTTACTGCCATTAGAAAAATCTCTTCGAAATTAACCAAAGTGAGTCAAATCCTGAAAATATTCAAGCATATCCCTTGATTTATTCCCAATATACTGTATTTTTTGAAAAATCGTCCGGAATGTCCCCTTAATTCTGAAATGCGAAACACTCGCCATTATCCGTTTTTCAATATTTTGTTTTCCTATTTGAAAATGGATATTGAATTCTGTACCTTGATTCAAAAGGCATGTCATATTCATTTAAGTTTATTTGTTCATTAAATATTCATATGATATTGACTGGCCTTGAATGGTATATCAGAAATATTGCATTCGCTAGGATCATATTGTACGAGTCGAAGACGAGTGCAATATGATCCTAGCAAATGCAATGTTTCTGATATATCACGAAAGTACAAGCCAGTCAATATTATTATTATACTATCCAGAGGAAAACATAAATAAACAAAAACATACACCTTAATCCGTCTTGTTCATTGAAGAAGACCAATGCATTCAATTTAAAATTACTGATTACAAATTTTCAACCCATGAAGGGTCATTTGCGCGTATTATAGCAGAGATGCGTAAACGTATTCATACGTCACAATTAGATATGCGCAAATCCATTCATACGGCATTAATAAACGCCCGCATGAATGTGCGCACTAATGCGCTGGATTGAATATTCAGCTCCATGGAGGGGTAATAACGTCTGATATTGACTCACAAATACACATTTGTAGAGCTACATAATACAATAATGACCGCTATGAAAGACAAACCCGAGACGGAAACAAAATACGCGATTTATTGAATCGAAAATCTTGTCTGTATGTGTAATAATCAGCAATATCCAAATCATCTTAATTCCGGTCATGGTCATTTATATCTAGACAAAGCCATCTATTTGCGAGGCAAATCATCCCTATGTTAGGCAAAATAATCTGATTCGTGGGGGAAAATCCATTAATATCGGGCAAAACGTTATTTTGGGGCAAATTACTCAAGGCATTACAATCGTCTGAGGTATCCATAATAGTGAAAATTGGAATCATAATGATTTTTCATGCAAGGTCTGAACTCCCTTTAGAAAATGTGCACATGGGAGCAGTGGCGTACCCAGGGGGTGTATTCTGAAAATCGTATTATCTTTTGTATTATCTTTTGTCATAAGTCCATAAGATAATACACCGCTAAAATTGTCATAAATCAGTATTCTGAAAATTGTCTTAAGGGCATCATATCTTTCCCTGACCACGCCCATTAGTGCTGAGTTAACCAATCAAATTGTTGTTACAAAATGTTTATATGCCCCCTCAGCCAATCAAAGTGGGTTAAATTGCGTATGCGTCGCATTTTCTTTAAATGCGCGCATCTAATTAGCTTTGCGCACACGTAGAAATATCAATCAAAGTTCAAGCAATTTATATATTTTGGTCAAAGAGTATTTTTGTAAGAATGGGATTTTCATATGGTTAGATTTTCAATGGAATTTTCTCACCCTCACTCTTATTTTCTAACTTTTTCGCACGTACACACACCTATACACACAACAAACATAGGGAGCTCTTTAAAATCTCAAATAATTGTCTTTAAGTATGTTTAACAAGATATAACAAAAGGAAAATACTGCCCCATAGCTGTCTCGGCATATGAGTAGAATTTATGATAATTTCATGATAAGATGAAAGATAAGAGAGTTTTCAGAATACACATTTTCCACCTCTGCTTGCGCGAACGCGCTTATCAATAATGCGTGGCAAGGCGCGCCAGCTAATAGAGGTTAACAAACTTTCAGAGATAATACAAAAGATATGAGATTTTTCAGAATACCGGTTTTGTCATAAGCCTAAGATAATACGATATTAGAGAAAAGACGATTTTCAGAATACACCCCCAGGATTTTTTAAAGGGTGGGGGGGGGGTTCAAACCCCCCCCCCCCCCCCCCCCCCCCGGGTACGCCTATGCATGGGAGACGAGGTAGGGGTATAAAAGAGACCTAATAACTTTGTTGACACACATGTACAAAAAACTGATGAATGAATGGTACATTTTTTGTGTGATCTGACAAGTCCACTGAGTGATACATGTGTGAATAGTCCACGGTAAAGCCAAAAGGCATGTCATAATGATAAAAATACACATAACCGTTTAGGCTACAAAATCAATTCAATGAGTTATGGAATATCACTTTGCATTTTGCTCATTATAGTATACTCGCGGCCATTTACCATACATTTAACGGCAAATTTTCACACAATACACAGAGGAATTATGACATCACAAAACTACACATTTTACCAACCATTCGTCACTTTCTGCACATGTCAAAAAAGTGGACTAAATCCCTTTAACATGTTTCCTCTTACCTCCCTTTGGCCAACTTGTTAACTTCAATTGTCCGACATCTTGTTCGCTGATTGTATAGATCTGCAAGAAAAGTGAGTTCCGTTTTGCTTTTTTTTGGGGCCACCCCTTAAAGGGGACCACCAGGCAAAGAACAACACATTATTATATGTTTTGGTACCGTTTTGTGATATCAAATAGATACCCAACATTTTGCAAAGGGTAGTGTAATTCATAAACAAAGCAATTAATTTCCACCACTTACGGAACCACTGCTATTTCCTGGTTCCATACCGGCCAACCATTTGCGAGTGCGCCAATGCTATCATGCGTACGTTTGTAGACAATAGATTCCCGGGCGATTTGTTCGCTCAGCACACATCGCAATTTTTTTTCTGGAAACATATTTTTTTGAACTTGTTGATGGAATGGAATACTAAAGATGTACCTTTCTTTAATAAGAATATTATTTTTGGGTGGTGGTACCCTTTAAGGTGAGATTTGAGGGAGATGGAATTTCCCCTCTTCTGGAAATAATGTGAACTTCGATCTCTTCGAGCATCCTCACATTGTACTCACTGTGTGTTAAATAAAACTCTTGACACTTTTTATTGTGAATCATTCAAAAAGTATGGCATGGATTCTATCCATATTGGAAGATTTTTCACAGTAGATTTCAACATTTGGTCAAAAAAGCCATTCTGTATTGAAATTAGAGACTGTGTGTAATTCGATGAGTGTGTAAAGGGATCGAGTGTTTATCACAAATTGTGGTGGCAGACAATGGCGATGGCAGATGGCAGACAATGGCAATATGTATGAGGAGAAGACAGCTGAAAATGTAAATTTGTGTTGGGCGTGGTCTTGTTGGATAATTCATTCTCAATTTCATCGGACTGGTTGCACTTGATCTATTGAAATACAGTCCTTAGCAACTATTCATGAGTTGGCAGACAACATATGGCATTCAATGCCATTGTCTGCCAACCACAATTTGTGATAAACACTCGATCCCTTTACACACTCATCGAATTACACACAGTGTCTCATTTTAATACAGAATGGCTTTTTTGACCAAATGTTGAAATCTACTGTGAAAAATATTGATGGGTTTGTGTGAAATTTAGATTGTACAAGACCACACCCAAGTTAAATTGACACTTTTCAGCTATCTTTTGCTTCAATATGTATATAATATATGTGATACTTTTTGAATTATCAATCAAATGTCATTTATCACACCACCACTATTGTTTGTAGGGTGTTGTGAGAAATGCACTCTGTCTGACGCAATGGGGAAAACCCAGAAATAATAAATATGAAAGGTTCCATCTACATGTATTGTATTATAGCGCCGGCTATGATGCAGACGTATCATATCGAAGCGCTTTACATTACTATGGCCTTATGGGGTGCTTTTCATTCTTGAAATCATCTCCATGATTACATGCATATAGGAACACATTTGAACATTTGACCAAGGCATAAACCAAACAACAAGGTATACATGATAAATGTTGAAAACTGTTAAAGGGGTAGTTCAGTTTTGGTATATATATATAGAGGGCGCTGCATGGGAATAATTTATCAGTGAGATAATGAAAAACTGAGTGAGTGTCCAATTTGAAAGAGCATACAATTTTAATGACAGAATAAACTTTATTGATCAAAATCGGTGAACAGTCTTCAGAAATGGCTGAAATATCAATAAATATATCCGATCGGAATAAATCTGCATGACCATGGCATGGGGCCCGCGCCCATGCATATTTATTTGATGATTAAAAATGTTAAAAATGCTTCAAGACTTTTTCAAAAATGTTCAATAGAGGTTTTTAAATAGTTGTTGATCATGATCTCTCTATTTAATCATTATTTCAACAAAACGTCACATGCAGGTTTTGGTTACTAAACTAGTCAAAGACCAAGTTCAGCCTTACCAAAACTGTAACTATTCTTTAAGAATTAACTCAGTGATTTTTAGTTTAATTGGCAAAGGCGATCAACATAAATGGGTCACTTTCACCTTTAATAATGAACATTTGTCATCATTCATTGTCGATGAAACCATTTTTGTATACTCTCCTTGATTAGATCGCCAAATCTATCGCTTTCATGGCCTCGACATGGCGCTAATGTGCTTTCGTACTCCTTTTCCTAACCCTACCCCTAACCCTAACCCTAACCCTAACGGCTACGTGTTAGGGAATAGGGTTAGGGGTTAGGGTTAGGGTTAGGGTTAGGAAAAGGAGTACGAAAGCACATTAGCGCCCTCGGACATTATATATTGTCATTTTCACTGTCGGCATATATATGCCGAGCTAGAATGCCGACAGTGAAAATAACAATAATGTCAAAGAGGCCATGAAAGCGATAGATTTGTCGATCTACTCCTTGTGTAGGCCACTCACTAGGTCTAGGCCGCCTACATTTATTTATATTCAGACATGTCAGACATGTCAGAACTGACAGAAGTAATTTAAACTTGTAAATGATAGTGATACTAATAATTATCACTTCGTACTCACCGTAAGTAGAGAAAATGTTTACATCATGTATACTATTACAGTACCTAGTGACAGTCCCTAGTCTAGATAGATGTATTCCGCCGCCCGTATATCCGTCTGAATCAAAATGGGTGGATCTTGATCTTCACTGCCACTGGCAAGCTCATTAATCAAGCGAAATAAAGGAACGGGGAATCGTTCAAAAAATACCAAACTCCCTGCGCTGCTTGGCTGTAGTGGAACGGCCGGAGATGAAGAACAAACTACAGTATCTATATCTGCAGTACTGCCAACAGGAAATAGGAGGTTGGTGTATTATACCAGTATCGACGTAGCGTAGAAGTAGAAGTAGAATATATACGCCCATATGGGCGCGGGCATGGTATTTTCGCATAGTCCAATCGCCCGGGGATTCCCCCCTTTTCGATCGATCGCCGATCCGAACATCCGGAACTTTCGTCGTGATTTTCGACCCCCTGCGCTGCATGCAGCCGCTGGAGACAAAGACGCAGTAACATTGGGTGAGTTCAAGTATGGTGTGGCCGGTGTTAGTGTTTATTACACACAAACACCAGTTTGATAAACACTAACACCAGCCCTAAACACCATACTTGAAATCACCCATTGTCTCAGTCCTACAAATCCACTACTCTGGGGGCTCTTTTAGCAGGGGCGTCGATCACGGGGGGGGGGGGGGGGGGGGGGGGGGGGGGGGGGGGGGGGGGGGGGGGGTTGGGGGGGGATGATATCCCCCCCAATATTTCAGGTGGGGGGAATGGCCTGTATTATCATCCCCCCCCCCCCCCCCCCAATATTTGGGGTTCAAAAATATATAATAACATTACAATTAAGAGCATTGCCCCCTCTCATGAATGGAAGTTGTTACTATAGTCTTCTTTAAACCACTTTTTGATAATGCTAAACTGCCCAAATCCAAAATCTCCGGGGCTGCGCCCCTGGACCCCCCATTAAGGTTATTTGACCCTGTACCAGCCATATACTATATTAAATAGTTTTTATTTAGGACTTCTCTCTTGGCAAACTTTCAGGCGATCCTGGCCCACTGTGCGTTTCGCTCACGCTCACTACTACTACTACTACTATACTACTACACTACTACTACCAGGAGCGTCGATCACGGAGGGATGGGGGGGGGGGGGGGTAAATTTGAGCTAAAATTGAGCTAACTATTGAGCTAACTATTCAATAGTTAATTGTATTTCTGGATATTACAAATCCAAAGCTTCCGGGGACTTCGCCCCCTACCCCAATAAGATTTCCAATATGGGGTATCCCTTGACTTATTCTATTCAGGGTTCCATCAGGATGATTGCAATCGACAGTATTTATCTGTCAGGCTAAAATTCATCCATACTTGGACAGTGCCCTCATCATAACAGGATGCTTGCATAATAATCTTCCAATCTCTAAACAGCTAATTCAAAAGCCATTAACTAAAGAATAGTTAACTCTATATTTACAGATAGACAACATCTTTATATCTGGATATTACAAATCCCAAAGCTTCCGGCGGCTCTGCCCCTGGACCCCCAATAAGCTTCCCAATGTGGGGTATCCCATGACTGATGCTATTCAGGGTTCCATCAGAATGCTTGCAATATATGTATCTATCGGGCTAAGTTCATATTGGACAAAGCTCAGCTCATATCATGATGCTTGCAATGTGCACTTAATAATCTTCCAATTTCTAAACAGCTGAATTCAAAAGCTTGCCCCCCCCCCCCCCCCCCCCCCCCCCCCCAATGGCGAGAAGAAATCGACGCCCTTGCTTTTTAGCATTTCGGGGGCTAAATTAAACGGAG
>JBAMJV010008968.1:0-14409 GCA_037951105.1 Echinarachnius parma | reverse complement strand
TCTATCTATCTATCTATCTAATCTAATCTATATCTATCTATATAATATATATCCAGCTATTGTATCTAAATCATACAGTATCTACGGTATATTATATAATTGAACGCATATGTTTTAGGACGCAATCGGAAGGAAAACAGACGGATATAATATTTCTTTCTACATGTAGCGGTCTTCACAACAAGAAAGTCGGTAATCATTATCAATTTATATACATTGTGGATCACATAAACGAAATTTTGTTTGTATTTGCTAATAAATGGAGAGAGAAATCAGTCGGCAAAAACTGTTTTTGCGTTGGATAGTGCAGCATTAAGCGGAATACGATAATACGTGCGTGCTAATATATATAGCCAGGTCGTGCAAGGCTCGGTGAAATTATTGATCAATAAATATCATTACACATGAATAACACATTCTATCAAACGGTTCTTGTTCTATGAAATAGTACATATTATGCTATTAACCTTGGATGGGGTGAATACAAAAACGATGGGCTGATTTTGATCCTGATCCAGATTTAAAAAACGTAAACAAATAATTCGCATTCAATTGCACGTGTGGCTCCTTTGATTCTCGCGATCGATGGAATCTGGCCGTAGAGAGCAGTAATTACGCGCATGCGCAGATTGTAACTACGAACTGGCTTATATTGTGGCTACAAATTTAAAGTTTACTTTTTACAAATTTAACAAAGTAAAGAAAAGCAATTTTATGTACAAACAATTTAGTAACATTGCGACTCAAGAATAAATATATATTTATTTCCATTATATTCCTTAAAAGGGATCTAGTAACATTGTCAGATTCGTCAAAATGTGTGTAAACTAAAGCGTACTCTATATACCTCTCGTTGTATTAGTATTATCAGTAATTCAAACATATAGGGAAACTGACCAGAAATATATTGTGATTAAAAGAAGGCAAAGAAAATGGGATTCCAACGGGATTCGAACCCGAGCTATAGAAAACCCTAGACGGTGCTCGTCCCCGAAACCCCTTAATTCTCATTGCCAGAATGGTCAGAAGCTATTATAAACCTGACATAAACCCGAAGGATACAAATCAACTTGGAGATATATGCGAGGGATCGCCGAAGCGATACAACTTTTTTGTAATAATTCATTCAACGTATAGGAAACTGACCAGAAATATATTGTGATTAAAAGAAGGCAAAGAAAATGGGATTCCAACGGGATTCGAACCCGAGCTATAGAAAACCCTAGACGGTGCTCGTCCCCGAAACCCCCTAATTCTCATTGCCAGAATGGTCAGAAGCTATTATAAACCTGACATAAACCCGAAGGATACAAATCAACTTGGGGATATATGCGAGGGATCGCCGAAGCGATACAACTTTTTTGTAATAATTCATTCAAACATATAGGGAAACTGACCAGAAATATATTGTGATTAAAAGAAGGCAAAGAAAATGGGATTCCAACGGGATTCGAACCCGAGCTATAGAAAACCCTAGGACGGTGCTCGTCCCCGAAACCCCTTAATTCTCATTGCCAGAATGGTCAGAAGCTATTATAAACCTGACATAAACCCGAAGGATACAAATCAACTTGGGGATATATGCGAGGGATCGCCGAAGCGATACAGCTTTTTTTGTAATAATTCATTCAAACATATAGGGAAACTGACCAGAAATATATGTGATTAAAAGAAGGCAAAGAAAATGGGATTCCAACGGGATTCGAACCCGAGCTATAGAAAACCCTAGACGGTGCTCGTCCCCGAAACCCCTTAATTCTCATTGCCAGAATGATCAGAAGCTATTATAAACCTGACATAAACCCGAAGGATACAAATCAACTTGGGGATATATGCGAGGGATCGCCGAAGCGATACAGCTTTTTTTGTAATAATTCATTCAAACATATAGGGAAACTGACCAGAAATATATTGTGATTAAAAGAAGGCAAAGAAAATGGGATTCGAACGGGATTCGAACGGATTCAGTATTATCAGTAGATACATTTTGGAGCAGGTTTCGATTTTCCGAATTTCTCTTCCGTTAACCAATATTTATTATTGTTTGTTTGTTTGTTTGTTTATTTCCGAAATCACAACAATAAATACAGCAATGAAGTGCAACGGGGGATGACCCAATTCAGCAGAATTAAAAAAACTTGGGGTCCCACAATTAGATACAGTATACAATTAAACGTCTATATACAATGATTGCAACATAGAGAAATTATAATTTCATAAATTATTCCATATTATGTACACTAAATTAAAATTGGTGACAAATATTATATAAACACTTCCAATGAGAACAAATAATTCCAACGCCATTTGAACAATTCCATAAGAGTTAAGGAAAGAGAGAGAAAAGAGTAAAACAGGGAACTGCAATATTTACAATTTTATGGAAAATATTCATCTAAAAATGTTTGAAATGATCTCAAGCTCGTAGCATTACGAATTGCAAAGAACCCCTGGGCCTCTTTCAACAGTGTACAACCTTGTGGCAATGAGCTTAATAGCATATATTATTATTATTATTATTATTTATTCGACCAAAAAGCATAGTACAGTGTAAAATACAACACAAACATTAACATATATGCACATTATACAAGAATACAGGTCTATACAACGGAGACAAGAAAAATAGGGAGAAGCAGTATGTGGGCCAGGGTTCACAAAAGTGAAGTTCATCACTGTTGCCCTAGGGCATGTGAACCCGCACGCACTGGCTCCAGAAGATGCAGCATTACGGAACATAAATAACAATAACCTTATAAGAAGGCGGTTTGAAAATTATCTGTCAACGTCCAATTATATCTAAATGATCTTAACCGCATTACAAGAGAAAATAAATTGATGAAGGGATTGTAAATGTGGCTCATATTTATATTGATATAAATACTTTGCATTTTCGCTCATTTCTCGGAATTTTGACATTTGCGGCCAAATCATGTCATATCAGGACAAAATCATGTCGATTTCGGACAAGTTATATACATGTATAGAATCCGACAAATTTGACAATATAAACCCATCATATTTCCCCCGTTGAATCATTACTTTAACCACTAATGTATAAAGATCTATCAGATAATGCAACTATCATATTTATATTGTATTTCATATATTTTCGCTTTTTATTATCGGGGGCTCGGAGGATTACGATATTGGTCCCTGGATAACGCAATGCCACATACTATATACAATAGATAAATTATGACATACACGAACAAGAAATTGACAGATGTTTTAATAGTTTTCAAACCACAATACTAGGGTATCGCTTCCGGCAAAACTATATAATTGAACAAATTTCCTGAAACAATGGTACAGCGATCATAATGGTTGACAACCTTCTTTTCCCGCGGGTAAAATAATTTCAATAACGAACGTGTAATGCATTACATATGTCATAATACGATTATAAAACCCGACAAAATTGACGAGTATAGAGAATATTTGTTTGACATATTTTTTTTTTTTTTTACAGTTGTGATATTTACATTTTCCAACCCACAATATGAGTATCGCTTTCAGCAATATATATTATGTAAAACATATCGCGCAGCCGCGTTACCATGGCAACGCCAACGTTACCGAATGCCTGAAATGAAATTTGATGTCACAGCGAGGTTTGCTGAAAATGATAATGACATTTCCCTGTGGTATAATACAACCTTTTACAAATTTTATTTGAGGTGCTGGGAATAGCAAATATTGCTTTACAGCTGCGCTCTCCATTTCCAACCGTCAAGAAATTTATAATTTTGTCTTTTGTTCTGCATTAACATTATGTAATTATACAATGTTATGGCTTACCTCGTATATCGTAAAATTAATATATTTATTTGTCTGTGTTTGAAATGAAAACAAAAAAAATGAATAAATGCAGTGGAAATTATGAAAAAATGTTCATGCTTGTATTTATGTTATGTGAGCATTGGTCAAAATGGACTCACGACAGGCTCACAACGAACATTTGGGGGATTTCGTGGCTTGTTTTGCAATGTCGTGCGACTATCGTACGACATTGGAAAACAATAGATGAGTGTCGTGCGACGAAAACAACATGTCGTGGCTTGAAATTCGGACTACCTACCCCATTTTATGCCACGACAGATCCACGACATTTTTGTCGTACTGGTGTCGTGATAACATTATACGACAATCGTACGATATTCGTACGAAAAATTACATGTTGTAGATGTCAACAGTTTGGGTTTCGTACTATTGACCTATTGACCTTTTTATATACGTACGAATAGTATACATATGATGATCAGCTTCAAATTTGTATATAATTATGTTAAAGGTGCACTTGTAAAGGTTCAGATATTGCCCAAAATTACATTTGAGACTTCAATCCTATACCAAAATCATTGTAAGATATGTCCGAATGATGTGTGAAAGTTTCATTGAAAAAGAACACTGCTTTCCTGGTTAAAAAAGCGAAAATTTGCGTCAGCTTTTTACAACGAATTACAGTATAACGTGTATGAGGTTTATGACCGTTCATTAACGCTCTTGAGCTGAATGATTATCAATGATAGATATCGTCATACTAAAGGGGTATTTTAAAAATCTAACCCTATTTTATTCTTCTCTTACCATAAGCCAAACAACACTGTAGAAGAGAAATGTGGAAGCTCAAAGTAATTTTCGTGGAGTTAGACACTTTACTGGTTTCACTTTAACCGACTGTGGGATGGAATTAACATTACCTGAGGGATTTGAAATGCTATTAACATGATTATACAATAAAAGTTTCGCCGAGAGACTCATTGTCTTCATGAAATAGTATTTCAAATCCCGAGGGAACATTCCATGATGTTCCCAACTGCAACGTTAGCATCTGTAATGTTTAATGACTTACTGGTCTATGTGCATTTTACCCTTTCAGCCTCTGAGCTCGATTAGAAAGTGTACATTTTCAAAATTATATTGAACACATTGTTACCGTGACGTCATTATAGCAATTAAATTAAACAATGATGTATACTCCCGAGTTAATGTGATCTGAAAAGTTAATGTGATCTGAAAATGTCATACACGATTGTAGAGCATGTTCGCATTTATCCCTCGTGAGTTGATGGCATCTTAAAGGGAAAGTTCAGTTTTGGTCAAATTTAATTTTAGTAGCCAAAACCTGCACCATAACATTACAAACTACTGTAATAGTAATTCCACCAAGCTCGAAATGTATACAAAATTACAAACGAGTGAAAAGCCTGTTATCATTAAAAAATAACTGTTTAAAACACAAGAGGGCGCTTTATAAAATACATTGGTTTCAACCATTTTCAATACAAACATTGCGTATTTGATGTTCTGTTAAAATAATGATTAAATACATAAATTATCAAAAACTATTCAAAAACCTCTTTTGTAATTTTTTGAAAAGCGAACGTATTTTATATATTTTTTTCATCTAAAATGTGGGATCCCACATTTATTCCGATCGGATATATTTATTGATATTTCAGCTGTTTCTGAACCAATTTTGATCAAATATCAAGTTTATTCTGTCATTAAAATTGTATGCTCTTTCAAATTTGACACTCAGTTTTTCATTACCTCACACAAAATTATTGCTTGAATCACCCTCTATACAAAAACTCAACTATCCCTTTAAATTAAAATACAGTAAACGTTCGTGTACATTACATCCTGTGTTTACTTCCGGCATGTAATATACTCTTTGAAATCGATAGCAACACAAGGAAACTCAGCCATATTCCCCCCCCCCCCCGAAAAAAAAAAAAAAACTCGATTAATTGCGGCTCTGAGGAGTGGAACATACGCATTTTTGGTAGATCATACTGAAATAAGGTGAAATCACATGACTGAGTTAGCCAATCAACGAGTCCGTTTTGACCAGGGGGGTGTTTCACTAACTAAAATCGATTTTAGCGCTTAGTGAAACACCCCCACGGCCCCGTTGCAGAAAGAGATACAATCGATTGTAAGTTACAACTGATTGTAAGTCAGAAAATTTGCGCGTTTCAACCAATCAGATTTGCGCATTTAGAACACATGATCTGACTTACAATTAATTGTAACTTGCGATCGATTCTGCAATGTGGTCATAGTCATATACCGTAACACACTAGAACATACCATACCATACTACAACCTTATCATTTATTGAGCACCTGTTACCATGGTTACTAAACAAGGCATTTTTTTCTTAATAGCATCAATTTAAATCGCCTCTAACTACTCTTAGAGCACAAATCTACGTGAATAATGCACATGTTTTTTAACACCTCGAAATATGGAGTTTTGCCCACTTTGAAATATTTATGACATCAACCACATCAACTAAACCACACACACTGGAACTTTATTGCGGAAAACCGGATAAATTATCTTGAATAATTAAAGCGTGATGGTTAAGGAGATTCTTTGGCCGTAAAAAAGGCGTGAAATGCTATATTTTAAACGCAGGTTGATTGATCTGTATAACACATGTTTATTATAAAGGCCAATAAAGGAACACGATGTGAGGGGGTTGATATGATATAGGGGAGAGGCCATGGGGGAAACGGAAGGATCTTCCAAATCCACAAGACTTACTCAGAGCTCTAGTGGTTCTCTCATACTTTGTTGTATTTGTATTACCAATATATATGCATGATACACATTTTGGTTTTCAAGTTTCAAATTTCACTTTCGTCAAAAAGATATTTACGATTAAAGTGCGCGGATTTTTAATTATCCACTGGAAAGTTACAACTGTGTACAAAGTCAGTGCAATGAGTTTAATCCATTTAATGAGTTTAATCCATTTAATGAGTTTAATCCATTTAATGAGTTTAATCCATTTAATGAGTTTAATCCATTTAATGAGTTTAATCCATTTAATGAGTTTAATCCATTTGACGTGGTATTTTCACACATTACTAAAGTAGACATATCAGATCACACTTACAATACACATCTTACCAACAAATCATCACTTTTTGCACAACATGTCAAAAACGTTACTAGATCCCTTAGTAATCCAATTTAGAATTGGATTACTTTGATTTTGATAAAATTAACAACCAAAATTACTTGGAACTTTTACACTTCTCTTGTTTGTTGTTTGGCTTATGGTAACAGAATAATGAAATTGGTTTGGATTTGTAAAACGTTATGGGAATCAACCGTCAATGATATCCGACTTCGGATACTTCACATGCACGAACAATCGGGGTACTTCGGATACTTCACATGCACGAACAATCGGGGTACTTCGGATACTTCACATGCACGAACAATCGGGGTACTTCGGATACTTCACATGCACGAACAATCGGGGTACTTCGGATACTTCACATGCACGAACAATCGGGGTACTTCGGATACTTCACATGCACGAACAATCGGGGTACTTCGGATACTTCACATGCACGAACAATCGGGGTACTTCGGATACTTCACATGCACGAACAATCGGGGATAAAATGTTATTAATTTTGTTCACTATTTAAACATTATTCTTTTTCTATAAAAATATCAGTTATCATTCACAAGACCTTCAATGATAAATAAATAATTATGTTCCCTCATATTGCGCAGTTCACTTTATTTATATATATTTCTATTTTTTAATGTTTTTATATATATATACGGTATATACTCTACTGCGCATAAGAAACGTGTGAATTATGATATCGGTATATGATTGAAGTCTCAAATATAACTTTTGGAATATGTATTATACGGTTAACAGATCATTCTACATTATTTTTGCTTTATCTATTCATCCACTACTATCCATAATTATCTATAGAGTAACGATTGTGACATCAAAGCTATTCATTGCCATGTGTAATGGTTCTGAACGATGTCAGGCAAGCCACACATTTCTGACCTACAGTGATTACTTAAAATGCTATACAGGGTGGCCCAGAAATAACGGAACGGGGTGCTTGCCATACTAAAGACTAATGATGCCCACCATACTGCATCGAGTAACGATCAACCGTGCGCCATTGTGAGTGTGCGTTCAGCTGTGTATAGAGAAGAAAGGGTACTAACAATGGCGCACGCATTGAACGTTACTAGTTGCTATGAGGGGCATCATGTGTCTTCATTATAGCAAGCACCCCGTTCCGTTATTTCTGGGCCACCCTGTATATTCCAGCTATAACAAACTATTAACAGACAGAATCAAAAGACAAGTCGTTTAGAAACATGAGATCGCGGGGGGCGTTTCACAAAGATAATAATAAAGTTGAACTTTAACAAAATGGTGGAACATCTGTAACCTTGGAACAAAACATATTCAAAAGCAAAACATTTTGAGATAAGTATGTGAGACTTGCAAGAAACAATTACACCAATAACTTCAAGGCTCCTTGATAATAACAAAAATATTACATATTTTTGTCCCAATGTATGTTTTTGTTTGAAATAACTGTTTCAACCATTCTACAAAGAAACTAACGACTTTCCATAACTGTTAGGTCCACCTGAGAGTTAAATATCAACTTAGAATCTTTGTGAAACACCCCCAGGTCTAAAAATGAGACAAACCATAATTATAATTATCTAGGTCTGATGTGAAACTACTGCGAACCAGGGGCCCGTTTCATGAAAGGGTCTTAGTTAAAGGGATCTAGTAACTTTGTTGAGATGTGCAAAAACTGATGAATGGTTGATGCAATGTATACTGTTGTTATCTCATATGTCCTCAGGGTATTGTGTGAAAATTTCAGGTCAAATGGACAATGTATGGCCAAGTAATGAGCGAAAATGCAAAGTGATATTGGGTGATATTCACCAACTCACTGCATTCACTTTGTACAGGGATGAAAATCTCGCCCGGAGATTTTCTTATCTAAATACTTCAATCATACATATCTTTGTAATGAAAGGGAAATTTGAAAAACCGAAAGCTGTCCCATGATTTTATTGTTAATACGAATACAACAAGGTATAAAGGAACCGCTAGAATTACAATTTTATTTGAGGATTTTGGACAATGTTAAAGTCCCTTTAAGACCGTCTTAACTGTCACGTGACTGTGAACAAGGTTGGAATTATAATAGCAAATACGTGACAGTTAATAGTACACTTGAGTATTGGTACTTCCCGAAATGCCCCTTGACACTAAATTGGTTGGTTTTAATTCCATTTGAAAGGTCATTGAATAAAACATGCGAAATGAGAATCAAGTTCCTTTCGAATGCTCTCATAGTTCTAAAATTTGATGTCAAAATATTAAATTTTTATATCGTCTGGCCATGCGATATCTTGACTTTAAAAAAAACAAAACATAAAATGCTTATATACTTCTTTCAAAAACATTCAAAAAAGGTTTTTAAATAGTTGTTCGATGATATCTCTATTATTTTAACAAAGCATCACATGCACAATTGTGTATGAAAAATGGTTGGAACCATACGTTTTTAGAGAGCGCCCTTTTGAATTGTAACGGCACTTTTTGAATGATAACAGACTTTTTACTCAGTCGTTTGTAATTGTGTAACCTTTCGAGCATGTGGAGTTATAACTATTTAGTTTGTACCGTATAGTGGTGCAGGTTTTGGTTACTAAAATTCCGTCTTGACCAAAACTCAACTATCCCTTTAAGACGGTCTTAACTAAGACCCTTTCAGGAAACGTCCCCCAGTGGTGTAACGTGGTCGGACTTTAATTTTGTTAATGGGAAGGGGGGTGGGGGGGGGGGGGGGGGGGGTTGCACGCGAATAATTGAGGATCACACTCAATGCTTTTCTTTATGTTGTCAATTATTTTCACGTCATGTGATATATTTTCGGATTGAATAATTGCGGGGGGAGGGGGAAGGAATGTCCCCCAATGCCTCCAGCACTACCGACAGTGTTAGTTGCGAACATTTAAAATATCGATCCAAATGTAGTTCTAGAAAACTCAAAATCGCCATAAAACGGGCCTAAAGACCAATTAATTGTCGATTGTTATTCGTCATTAATTATTATAGAATGGGTTGATAAATCCCTGCAATCTGATTGGTTGAGAGCAAAATTTGTGCAGACAATTAATTGTACTGGATGCATGAAAAGTCATGCGTCCGGTAAAAAAATCATGCGTCCGGTAAAAATTTCATGCGTCCGGTTAAAAATTTCATGCGTCCGGTAAAACATTTCATGCGTCCGGTAAAAAATGTCATGCGTCCGGTAAAATTATTTCATGCATCCGGTAATTTTTCTAATTTTTAATTTTTTGACTTTTTGGGGGGCGTAGCAATGCCCATTCTATAAAACAGATGATGCGCAAGTTTATTTCGTGGGTTGGTGGAATTGTTTGCACGCGGTAACTATGGAAACTAGTCTAAACCCACTCGGCTTCGCCTCGTGGGTTTAACAGTTCCATAGTTACCTTGTGCAAACAATTCCTACCGACCCACTCATACCTGCGCATCATTTGTATATTAATCTAATACAAAAAGTTGCTGCTATATCTTCAGTATTACTTCAGTTTTTAATATACGCGTTTAAGGCCTTTTGATATATTTTCGTTTCGATATGACACTAACAATCTTGGGAAGATGTTTTGTTCTGTGAAGGGCAAGCATGACAAGACCATATAATACGTATTTAATCGTTTAATCGTCTACCTTCGTAAATTACGTAATGATATACACTGGGCCCAAACAGAAACTTATGATTTTTCACATGATCATATCTTAAAATCCTGTCCATCAAAATTAACCAAAATGACACAAAAGATTACTTAAATACTCTACTCTAAAACACATGACAGTAACCAAGCAACTGCCCAACTGACTCAGCCGCAAATAGCACTGACATGGAACAACTTCCGGGACCACATGTCACAGTATAAGGGGCAATCCGCCTGGTAATGCACACACTCAGAGCAGCTCTACAGGTAGCCTTTAGTCAAGGCTCTATATGGCTTGGAGATTCTCTATGCGATCACGAGCTAGCTAGCTGTAAGAGAGATAGATACTATTAAACTGGCTCCCATATATAGCCTTTAAGCACTGGATTCGCAGTAATTTATTAATGAGCAAAGATAATAAGGCATTACGAATTCATGAGATAAATCAGCAACCAATCAGATCGCTAGATGTGGATACCGTATGCCTAATCGGTGGCGTGTTCCACCGTGTATTAAGGGGTTTATTTAGTATCAGACATTAATATTATCATAACTTTCATAATGATAAAATATGAGATACATTACAATAAAAACTAAAGCATAAAAATACCTTCTTGCATCCATATCAAATCTCAACTCTTTATTTTGAAAGAAAACAACATATTTTGTAATGACGTACCCTATAAATAATGGACGCGTCCGGACCGGTGCACCGCGGTGGTGTTCAGTGCATAGTCCGTAGCGGAGACCCTATAACAACCACTACTTTATGCCACTAACAGTGTATTGTGCAAGGTTGCGCGTTTGGTTTTACAATGCAGCTTCCAAACGAAGACTAACACTCACAAACAGCTGATCAACCTGGTCTGTGGCATATGAATATGGGCTTCGTAGATTTTCTACGAAGATTTTCTATGTAAATAAAAGAAAATAAAACTTTTCACGTTCATGACTGACGATAGGCTTCGCGCTGCGCGCTCAAATTCGGCATATCGCGGTTAGTACACTGCCGGTAGAACCTGCCAGACAGCACGATGCCTATTGGATAGGCTACTCTACAGGAAGAGAGGAACAATCTCCCCAAGCCTGTATCAGAAACATGGTGGACAGCATGCGTAGCAGATGCACTAAATGATTCCAAGCACATGGTAGACACACCCACTATTGATGTTTGTGCTTGGGTAACTGGCATTACCTTCATTTCAATTTGTTTTGACTTCCTCAACTGCCTTAAACTCTGTTGCCGAAATGTCCAGGCTGTGACATGTGATACATGAAGCGGTTCCATGTCAGTGCATTTTTCAGTTCTGTCAGTAAGGTAACCGTTTGGATATTGAGGTATTGAAGTAGTCCCGTGTGTCATTTTGGTTAATTTGATGGACAGACTTTTAAGATATGACCATGTACAAAATTATAAGTTTCTTTTTGGGCCCAGTGTATCTCCATTATTTTACCACGATAGTCACATAATTGTGGGAAGATAGTATGTACGGCAAGAAGAAAATCATAGATTTACCAGACGTATTTCATTATTATGTTATCATATGTCTTTGTAATTTCCGTAATATGATATATCTATACTGTATTTTACCATAACACTAACATAATCGTTTTTCTTAGGTACGGGCGGAAAACACCATCCACCAGTCTGTCATTGTTTTATCGCCTGCTTTTTGCAATTTTCGCATATTTCCGTCAAAAGCCCTGTCATGTTATCGTCTGCCCTTTGCAGTTTTCGTAATAATATATATCTCAATTCACCTCGGTTTTAGCCAAAAGCCCTTGCATTTTATTTTCTGCCTTTGTAATTTACGTAATACTAGTATATTCCTCCATTGACCTTAAGTCAATTCATTCTAAAATGCCCTCGCATTTCATGGGTAGGCAATCTAATCGGAGAATAGCCTACCATGGTAAACGGTTCCTATCATCGCCAATTCATTCCCCCCCATTATTCCACTATAGATGGCGAAATAGAGCCCTCCTGTCTACCTGATCAATTGACCAACATGACCAATGGCGTATAGAGCGAGGATTTTACCAGACTTACGGGGGAGGGGGTGGGAAGAGGAGAGGGTCAACAGTGGGGAAGGGAGACAGAGAGGGGGCAAACGGGGGGGGGGGGGGTATTTACCACAATGGGCAACACAATCTAATCGGAGAATACCCTACTAGTGACTACGGTAAATGGATCCTATCATCGCCAATTCATCCCCCCATTATTCCACTACAGATGGCGAAATTGAACCCTCCTGTCTATCTGATCAATTGACCAATGGCGTGTGGAGCGAGGGATAATCCAGACCGTGGGGGGGGGGGGGGGGGGGGGGTGCAAAAATGGGGAAGGGAGACAGGGGGGGGGGGCAAATGGGGGGGGGGTATTTGCCACAAGGGGCAGCACAATCTAATCGGAGAATACCCTACTACTGACTACGGTAAACGGTTCCTATCATCGCCAATTCATTCCCCCCATTATTGCACTATAGATGGCGAAATTGAGCCCTCCTGTCTACCTGATCAATTGACCAATGGCGTATGGAGCGGGGACTAAACCAGGCCGCAGGGAAGGGGGGGGGGGGGGTGGGTGGTGTGGTAAATATTGGGGAAGGGGGACATAGATGGGGCAAATAGGAAATAGGGGCAGGGGAGGGCAGTACTTCCCACAAGGGGCAGCGTGAGAAAGAAAGATAAGAAAGGTCTTTATACCGTTTATATCCGCATGGGTCTATATAGTGTATGTGTTTGTGTGTTTGTGTGTTTGTGTGTGTGTGTGTGTGTGTGTGTGTGTGTGGTGTGGGTGTGTGGGTGTGTGTGGGTGTGTGTGTGTGTGTGTGTGTGTGTGGATCGTATAAAAAGAAAAATTATGTATCAAAATTATAATTATGGTGGAGTAAAAATGATTAATTTTGAAATATTTGTTAGAACGCAGCGGATAATGTGGGTGAAACGATTATTATATGGAGAAAGAAATTTGGGATGGAAGTTATTTTTTGATTATTCCTTAAGTTCAGTAGGAGGAAGGCTAATTTTCTTATGTGATTATGAAATGCAAAAGATGAAGTTTAGGTTCAAGATTCCACCTTATTATTTGGAAATGTTGAAAGCTTGGAAAGAGATTGATAATTTAAGGCATTTTAATGGTTGTATGAATCCAATTATTTTTAATAATAGGAATATATGTATAAAAAAAAATAAGATGGTATTTGATAAAGAATTATTTGAACAAGGGATTGTTATGTTGAACCATGTTATGGATAATGGACATGTTAAACCCGTTGCATACTTTTTGAACCTTGGTATGAGAGGTGACAATTTACTTACAATAATTGATATATATCATGCGATTCCGAGGGATTGGAAAATTGATTTAGGTTTGATACAATTTTGTGAGGTAGACTTAATAAATTATAATATTAGTTTATATCTTTTGGATAAAAAATTAAGTTTTAAGGATGTACCATCAAGAAAAATATATGATTATTTTATTAGAGAATTGCAAAAGACATATGATTTACAGATAAGAGATGGACAAAATGATTTTAATTTTATAGATAAAGAAATGTATGAATGTTTTTTTTAGACCAAGAATAACATTAATAATTGGGAAACAGAGAGAGTTTCAATTTAAGTTACTCCATGGGGCAATTTACACTAAAGATAATTTATTTAGATTTGGATTTGTTGAAGACAACTTGTGTTCGTACTGTAAACGGGAAAGGGAAACATATTCGCATTTATTTTTATTTTGTTTAAATGTAAAATTGACATGGCAAGCTTTGATACAACGTTTTTTGTTAGATGAAATAAAGGACTTAAATTGGCGGGATATATTTG
>JBAMJV010008967.1:0-48332 GCA_037951105.1 Echinarachnius parma | reverse complement strand
AGTTTGACTATAAGTTACCAACTCTATGCGTTCATTGTGTAACTTTATTGATACTAATATTGGGTTGCCATACTTTTCTGGCGTCAATATAGTATATAAATATTTTTAAAACAATTAATGTAATATTTTTAAAATAAAACAATAAGAATAAGATAAGAATAAGAATAAGAATAAGAATAAGATGAGGAATAAGAATAAGAATAAGAATAAGAATAAGAATAAGGAATAAGAATAAGAATAAGAATAAGAATAAGAAGAATATAAAGTAATATTTTAGAAATAAAAACATAAGAAGAAGAAGAAGAAGAAGAAGGAAGAAGAAGAAGAAGAAGAAGAAGAAGAAAGAAGAAGAAGAAGAAGAAGAAGAAGAAGAAGAAGAAAAGAAGAAGAAGAAGAAGAAGAAGAAGAAGAAGAAGAAGAAGAAAGAAGAAGAGAAGAAGAAGAAGAAGAAGAAGAAGAAGAAGAAGAAGAAGAAGAAGAAGAAAGAAGAGAAGAAGAAGAAGAAAAGAAGAAGAAGAAGAAAGAAGAAGAAGAAGAAGAAGAGAAAGAAGAAGAAGAAGAAGAAGAAGAAGAAGACAGAAGAAGAAGAATCAATAAATTAAATGTTGTTGTCTGTTTATTAGTGGGAGGAGGTATGAAATATTAGGGAAACTGTTTGACCTCAATATGTTTTGTGTATATCTTAAACACCTTAAAACGAAGTTCTTTGTCTTCTCTGCCAGATCTTTTAACTGTACAAGTATAGTAAATATTATTGTTTCTTCCTTCTTCTTCTTCTTCTGAACGCCGCGCGCAACAATTCTGGGCCGCTAGGCCCGGCGTACAGATCCACAGACATAGCGTATGCCGTTTTTCTTTTCTGCTTGCTTATTATTTTCAGATTTGTTTTTAAAATTACGCGAAACATCCGCTTACCTGAACAAATAATACGAATTGACTTCGTTAACTATGATTATACAATTCAGGATCGTAATATCAGAATATTAAAATAGTATATCTAGACTAAGAAATCAGACTACAAACGCAATCAAACGTTGAACGAATACAAAAGCAGCTGGAATTAAACTACATTTAACGGGCGCTGACGGAGTGCGACTACCCTATCCGGGCCGGAAGACCCGGCGTACGGAAACGCAGCGTACGCTACAATTATCTATTCTGCGGCTCAGTACCCTCAAGAGTACAGAAGCCATGACGTCATAAAAACAACTTTTTTAGAATATTTTCAAATTTGGACTTCATTTTCAGAGAGAGCCTAACAAATAATGTCCAATACCAAAAATCAAGGAATAGGTTAACGTATTGGCTGAGATATGCCCATATGAATGAGGTAGGCTAACGTAGGCAAACGTAGGCTGCGTTCGGTCACCTATCGATCGTATGGTACGCTCATTGTATATTACTAGCCGCGCGGCTCGTATGGTACTGCGCTCAATATGGTACGCTCATTTATGTATGGTACGCTCATTGTATTGGCAAAGCCTGCAGCACGCACGCGCGGCTGATCGATGACTTGTAGACAACGTAGGCAACGTAGGCTGACCTACGGTGATACAGTCGAGTGGTGGGGGTATTCTGCGTTAAGCCTCGTAATTTTATAAAGATCATCCACCTTACAAAAATACAGTCAACAATTTACAGACTCACTGCGAATCCGTAAGCCCGCAAATAATCACCGAACAATAATTCAAACGACCGTGGACAGAATCACGACCCATCTGAACACCCGACACGATTCCTTACGGGTGGGCAGATGCACTGTCAAATCATCATCCCTAATATTTACAGAACATCGCATCGATCCTGTAAACAACACATTACTTTCACGATTTGTTGAAACAACTCATTCCCAAAATAATCAGTTATCACAATCCAACAAAAATATCGGTCTAATCTCGACCTTACCTCACAGAACTCGCAAGATCTCTGCAAAAAACCATCCACTGGTTAAACCATATCACCACGCTCATGTTGCACTTTCAATGCACCGTGTGATCGCACAAGTTAAACTACACACAAAACAAATGCAAAACGCCAGTGCGACCACTATCGCGAAAATTATTGCGCAATGCATTCCCTCAAATCAGAGTCGCCTACCCGACTGACTCCGCCGAAAAACAACAATAACACCTTTTGGCTTTTACAACCCTATATCGCAAAACAATCAAAACAATAGGCCTGGGTCCGCTCTGCATTAAAAAGCCACGTTGTCAATTTTCCACACACTAAATCAATGGCTCAAATCGGCCTCACCTCGTGAGTCCTACTAAAACAACAACATTTTCTAACCGATGCAATTGCATCATATCATACAAAAACTGTCCAAATTCTTTCCAAGAATCCCAAAGTCACAAATAATCCACAAAAATCACTAATTTCACCAAACAACGGGGGCTTCCCGTATAAAGTGTCCCCCTACACTTTTATCGCAGTAAAACTAAACAAAAAAAAACAGTGTGCTTTCCAACACGCGCCACGTGCTCCCAAAAATCCATAATTTCAATTTTCCTAATTTTCCATTTATTTTACCAATAAACCACACCTTCCCCCCCCTTTCAATTTTTATTCTTTTTTATGCTCGCAGCGCCATTGAAGCGACGACTGGGCGGGTGCTGCGCCCCCGCCCGCCGGGGCTATATTAAAATCATAATTATCTTCATACTCAGCCAATTACCACGCACTCGCTCAGTCACACGATAATCGAACATAAACGTAACTCACCTAAAACGGACTCCTCCAGAGCTCCGACGTGACTCGCCCGTCATCTCGCTCGGCGGACGTTCCTTTCAAACTCTGGGAATCCCCGGGATTCCCAATTCCGAACCCTCTGCTCCTCGTGGAGCCATGCCTCTCTCTCGTTGTGCGCCGACAAACACAGCATTTAACGGTACAAACAAGACACAACAACGTGAAACACATAACATTTAGGTCCTATCTCGGAAACTACTCAAATGGCTTCCCAAGCCTTCACCCTTTTTGGCTCCCAAAACCCGTTTTGGAATCGGCCATCCATGGCTCAGCCCCAACCTCGTGTCGTCGAAGATCGGAGCAACGCCCGCCCCGCGGCGCACGTCTACTCTCTTCGCGCTACGTAGGTTGAACTGGCAACGAAACATGGCGTCTTTTCCGAGGTGCATCTAGCTCGTGCGTGTAGTGACCGACCAGTTTGAATAGCCCGCGCTTGCGTCATGTATTCCAATACATGCCGCTCGCGCTCGGGGGTACAGAAGGTCGGCATGGCATGCACGAGAGGCACTCATTGTCTACCGCCGCTGCGGATATACGGTCGGGTAGACTCGAGAATACCGCCAGTCAAGTGCCTCTTAAACGGGCATAGTACCCGTGAAATCAGTGACGGCTTCATTATTAATATCTAATTCATCATATTCATAATCATATTCAAAATACCAAATCCACTCAAATAACCATTAATTATAAAATACAGTCAACAGAGTTGCTGGATCATGACAGAATCAATTTTACTGAGCTGAAATTGCAACATCGTCATTCAAGATTGCAACAAAAATGCAACACGGATTGTAATACCCCGTCGGCTGCATGGCCGCTTTTCCCATGTGGCGCAGCGGCTAGACTCCCGTGACAAGCAAGCAGTCATCGGGTCGTCGTTAGTGCGCCTGGAAAGCACAATTATTCAGCGCTTAATTACAGATTTATCATGACATTTAATGTGAATTATGTTCAATTCAACGGTTTAGATGTATGAAATCAAATTAACATTACTTACTTTCGGAATTATGGACTTCAGTCTTCTCTTGAAGTGTCGCGACTATCTGTCTTTTTCTGCTGGGATTTGCGTTCGAAATTTAGATCTGCATTGCAATGTTTTTTGTCGTTCCACTCGATTGCGCAATTTTAATTTGGTCTGTTCATCATGTTGTAGACTTTGTCAAGGAACATAATAATTTCACCTAGAAAACAATATAAAAAATAGACAACAAAGTTGGGCATATAGAAATTGAAAATTCATATGGATAGAATAACTTATGTCCAAGGCTGTACATATATTAATATGTGATTTTTAAATTAATAACGTTTTGAAATTTAAATAATAAACCTTACTCAGTCATATGAAATAAGGCTAATCAAGATCCTGCTGAAGTTAGCAATGAAATGTTAATTTTATAATATGATCTCACCGGTTCTTTGTATTATTAGTATGCTAATTTCATATCCCTCGCTCAGAAAAATCGAGAGTGAGAGAGTAGAGAGGGGAGAGGCGCATTGGTGGGTGGGGGGGGGGGGGAGGGGGGCACTGGGACACATGCCACCATAACGATGAAAACGTCATAACGATGGGGGGGGGGGGGGGAATGCATTTCACTATAATAGTGAAATGCATTTCTTTAACTAGGCCCTACGACCACGCTATCCCACTTGGAAGAATAAATGATGATTCTTCCACTGTGGGTTAGCGTTGTCGTTATACCTGATCAAGGGAGGGGTGGTGGGGGAGGGAGGGAGGGGGCACTCGAACTATATGATGGGGGCACGCCCTAATATAATATTTCCTGATGTTTCACCCCCCCCCCACCCCCCCCCCTGTGCCCTCCCCGTAGCTACCGCCATAGCCTTCAATATACCCTCTAGGCCTCTATAAATACGTCCGAGTCTTTGTGAGATACACATTACTTTTTTTTTACACATGATGTGAATATTGCATTGGTTTGTTGTAGATACTTGCATTGATGATGCATATGTTATTGTTGCTGTTGTTGTTATTACATTATTAGCATTATTTCAAACACATACACGCACATTCGTGCAAACACGGCACACACTTCGGCGTCAATAGGCGGGGGACAGCGAGGATATGTCCCCCCCCCCCCCACCCCCCCCCCCCCCCCACCCCATATTTGATTCCATAGGCTTGCACAGCATATCATGTACCATTTTTTGTCTCAGGTGGCACCAAATCGCACAATTCAAATCCCCATAATGCAAAAGCTCGCATAGTAGGGGGACACCCCCTCCCGGCCCCACCCCCGCTCGGTGTCGCTTCGCTCCCTCGCAATGTCCCCCACTATTAAGAAGCTGTTGACGCCCCCCGGGGGGGGTGGGACGGGGGGGTCACTCTTCATACAAAAGTGCTACCCACCCGTGTCCGTCAACCTCTAAAATGGAGTTACGTCGAAAACTTGTGCACCTGAAAAAGTACCCTTTTATTGTTTTTTTCTAATGAGTGCTGAAAACAGACCCTTTTTAATGGAAAACCTCGACGACCGCCGTATAGCTAAAAAACTTATTCAACTGAAAAACGTACCCCTTTTCTGTTGTTTTCTTAATGAGTGCGGACAACCACCCCTTTTTAAGGAAAACGTCGACGACGCCGTATTTTAGCTGAAAATGATATCCTTTCGACGCTTTTTTTGGACTCGGGTGCGTAGCCAGTCATGTTGGGAGTGACCCCCCGGGTGACGCCCTTGCACACACCGTACCGACACAATCAACACACACTCAAACTCAAACACATGGGTAGCCACACCCTGCCTCACAGGGCTGTGATAGGCCTAGTAATGACGTTGCTGCAACATAATAATACTGATTGCCTCTTTATGAAAAATGAACCAAAAATTGGGTTTATTGATTGTGTCAACTTGGCAATATTAGGAATAAAATATAGGTTCACAATTTACAGGACGTTTACAATATAGGCTACATAATTATATAACTTACCGAATTATAATCATGAATGCTTTCGAAATAAAAACAAAAACGATTATAATACAATTTTGAATAAGTAACGACTAAAATATAGGTTCACAATAATATTACAGAACGTTTACAATACATACTTTAATACAGGCTACATAATTATATTACTTACCGACTTATAGTCATGAATGCTTTCGAAATAAAAACAAAACGATTATATTATACACTTTTAATTAAGTAACGAACTATAATGCTTTGAACAATTATATTTCTTTGATCATGCTGATTTTATTTCTATGTACATTTAAAGGGACTTTATTGTCCGAATCCTCAAAATCTAATTAAAATTCTAGCGGTTCACTTACGTTACCTTCAGTGGCGTACCCAGGATTTTTGAAAGGGGGGGGGGGGTTATTTTGGAAAAAATTCCAAGCCGAAAACCAAGTACCTTCAAAATTTTCAAGACCAAGTACCTTCAAAGTTGAGAACCCCTCTCAGTGGTGGGGGGGGGGGGGGGGGGGGTGTCCGTAAATGTTTTTTCGAAGCCGAGACCAAGTACTCTCAAAATTTTCGAGACCGAGACCAAGTACTTTCAACATTTTGCCGAGACCAAGTACTTTCAAAATTTTCGAGCCCGAGACCAGAGATCTTCGCAATAAATTGGGGCCGAGACCAGGTTTTAGTCGGTCGAGACCAGATTTTAGACGGTCGAGACCGCTTAAAAGTAGTCTCGAGACCGGAAAAAATTTGAAAAGGGGGGGTTCAAACCCCCCAAAACAGCCATTTTGGGTCAAAGGGGGGGTTTGAACCCCCCAACCCCCCCTGGGTACGCATATGGTTACCTTGTTGTATTTGTATTAACAGTAAAAGCATGGGACAGGTTTTGGTTTTTCAAATTTCTCTTTCATTAAAAAGATATTTACGATTGAAGTGTTCAGATGTTAAAATATCCACTGGACCGCGAAAACCATGTACAAAGTGAGTGCAATTGAGTTAGTGAATGTCACTTTTTATTTTGAGGATTTGGACAATGTTACTAAGTCCCTTTAAATCATTATACAATATGTTTACAAAAGGTAGTTAAACATCTAATGTAGATAGCTGCTCAGTAATAAAAAATGGCTGAATATACGCATTAAAAAAAGGTTATTATTAATCGAAATAAATATATGTATATTATATTGATTGGCTGCAGCGAGCCACGACCTAGAACTATATGCCTTATAATTGCTATCAACTATTGTATATCCTTTGTAATGATTTTGTATTAAATTCATGAAAATAAAAAATGAGCAAATAAAATAAGTCTTCCTATAAGTTTGAAAGTGTTTAATTCTGATTACTTCAGGATTAATTTTAGGAGCAGCGGCAATTAAAGGGCTTTATGGCGACGCTTATTTTTCAAGGCTGCTACAATTTGAGGGAGAGGTAAAGATAAATATACCCACATATAATTATGTAAATGTTTTCGCTTGTAATGTATTTCTCAGAAATAACAGACTCTAATTAGTGTGGTTTTCTTTTACAAATTCTGACTTTTCTGGCTACTTTAAAATGTATGCAAAAGCGAAATACTTTGATTATTCGTAATTTGATTTTGTCTTCAGATGTTTTATAAGCAAGTATGGCAAGCCTTTTTAATATCATAATATCAACAATCATAACACTTGATTTCACAAATTACATTCTTGATATGACGAATTCAATTTTTTATATCACGAATTCAATTTCAGATATCACATCTTAAAGGTGCACCTGTAAAGTGTCAGATATTGCCCAAAATTACATTTGAGACTTCAATCCTATATACCAAAATCATTGTAAGATATATCGAAATGATATGTGCAAGTTTCATTGAAAAAGAACACCGCTTTCCTGGTTAAAAAAGCGAAAATTTGCGTCAGCTTCTACAACGAATTACTGTATAACGTGTATGAGGTTTATGACCGTTCATTAACGCTCTTGAGTTGAATGATTATCAATGATAGATATCGTCAAACTAAAGCATTAACAAATATATAACCCTATTTTATTCTTCTCTTATATAGCCAAACAACACGGTAGAAAAGAAATGAGGAAGCTCCAAGTAATTTTCGTGGAGTTAGACACTTTACTGGTTCCACTTCTTGATATCACATCATTTAAATCTTGATACCAAGAATGGAATTGTCGAAATCAAGAATTCAATTCGTGATAATATAAATAATTAAATTTGTGATATCAATTAGGATGATATAATTCTTGACATCCCGAAATGTGAATAAATGTTAAAATGGCTTGCCATATACGTTAGCAAGTTTTTTTGTTTTTTTTCACTCGAGATCATCTATAGATTGCCGTCTGCGTTTTGTGGTGGGTAATGTTGGCCTGGCTTCTGCAAAATAGATGGAAAGGGAAGAAAAAAACAATGACTGTTTTAAGCTTAATTTTACGTTTCCTAAACTTGTAATTACTTTCACCCCTTCGTCGATAATTTAGTTTGTGGATATTCAATACTGTTCCAATATTAATATATAGGTTGATTCGGATTTCATGTATTGACATAATTGTGTAAAATATTTGGAATAATAATATAATTCGATATGAAAAACAATATCAAAATAAGTCTTACTTAATACATATGTATACTATGTATTACAAAATAAAATGAATATAAGAACTCGCTTATTCTTCATAGTATACATAGCTAAAACTCGGGCACTTAAATGTACCTGTTGTAGCTAGACGTGCCTGCGTTTCGCTATTATATCCCTCATAGTATGTTTTGTATAAATATCTTGAGAGTCAATAGGGCCTACATTTTCGATCCTAGCAGAATCTTCTTCAGAGGCTAAGTGATGAGGGAACATGAATAGCATAATAATATATACTAGACATATAAAATAATATATCTATATCTATATAATAAAATAAATATCTTGAAATATTTGGTTATAATATTTGAAAACTGCAGAAAACATACCCAGTGTGGCCAAGACTGTATTTCCTTGAAGAGCGCCTCCCCAGGACATGTCCGGTTTCGCATGACCTGCCTGTGGCCGTAGAGCACGTAGTTTGGATCCAATTTATTGCTGTAAAATATTGGAAATTGAAATTGAAATGTAATTGAAATTGGAATTAAGATTGAAATAGCCTCCCCGGGACATGTCCGGTTTCTCATGACCTGTCTGTGGCCCGTATGTCGGCCGTATAGAGCACGTAGTTCGATTACTGTATGATGTTGGAAATTTAAATTGAAAAAGGAATTGAAAATGAAAATGGAAATGGAAAAAATGGACACTAGAAATTGGGATCGGAGCTGGAATTTGAATTTGATTTGAAATTGAAAAGTTTAAATCATTGAAACTTCAATTTCAAATTATTCGAATTGAAATGGAATAAGATATGAAAATGCAGATTGAATCGAAATATAATTGGAACTCAAATTCGAACTCGATTTGAAATTTATAATAGGAATTGAACTCGGAAGTGAAATTAAAATTGCAATTAAAATCAAAGTTGGTATCATAATTGAAAATAATTTTAAACGAAACTTCATATTGCAGTTGTAATTTTCACCGACAATCAAATTGCTACATAAACACGACTTTTCCTTTACTATAGTAATTGATACGTTGATATTTTAGTGTGATTTTAGTTAACATTTGAATATTTAAATCAGCGAAATCATGTTCAAGTTTTATGAAATAATACATTTGTTCTTACTTTTCGATGGCACAGTCGATCACGTAGTTGACTGCATCAATGGCCTTCTGATTCGGCAGTTTAGCGGTGAAGTTGCCTATGATTGAGATTCCTGTTTGGACAGAGTGTTTTAAAAAAGTAAATATCCACAGAATTATCAAGTGAGATGCAACGACATACATGCCAACTCATCACCACAATTCATTGCGGCGTAGCGTGGTCAGACCGATGTCCCCCACCCCCTCCCCATGCCCCTCTGCGCTACGCCACTGCAAAATGGCATCGATGTTGATAATTTGAAACACAGAGGTAATATAGATTATAATATATAATTCGTGTACAGTATAATGATTTAATTTTTTATTTGAACCCCCACACCCCCCCCCCCCCCCCCCCCCCACGTAATACCCCTTACCAATCGACATATTATGCGTACGAGGGGTTGTGCCCCTCACCCTGTGAGAGTTTAGAATTACCAGATTTACCAGATTTACCAAAATTAGGCAAAAGAGCATCTCAACTTATTCTGGGGCAAAATTAGAGAGCTCATTTTAGGGCAAAATCCTCACATATTGGGGCAAAAGTCACCCCATTACGTTCTTAGGGGGGGGGGGGCAAATGGGGTATACCATCTCCTAGACAGAAAATCCACCTCGTTCTGGAGGGGGTCCTTTAATATTATGACGTCATACGATATATATAATAGTACGAAGTGAGCAAGATAGTATATAGTGTAAGATGATAATGAAACAAAACACAGTCTCAGTGGACCCAACCCTCGGAATATAGACTGGTTTTTCGGTCTAACAATCTCCAAGCTTACCGGACATGATAGGGTAGTATACAAAATGATGTACAGGCTTGAGTGGATCTGTGAAATGGTTTAAACCCACGAGCGCAGCGAGTGGGTTTTAGACCATTTCCAAAGTTGAAAAAGTGCAGACAATTCTTACCGATCCACGAAATATGCCTGTGCAGCATTTGTTTTTTAAAATGGGCGCAAAAAATGCGAAAATCAAACTAAAGTGAGCCATGCATCAGTAAAATGCATCAGTAAAAACTTTTACACGCTAATTGACCAATCAGAATGCAGGGATTATTCTACCCATTCATATACAAAATTGATGCACAGGCATGAGTGGATCGGTAAGAAGTAAGCCCGGCGCAGACAGAGCCGACTCGACCCGACCCGACTGGTTTAAATCAGGCTAGAGTTGGGCCCAGTCGGTCGGAGCAGATTTATCTTGTTGAATCGGCCCCAACTGGCATCCGACTGTCTCTCGACTGGCAAAATGTGTGTCGCGAGGCACTGAAAACTGAGCCGATCGGAATGACAACCAGTCGAGTCGGCTCTGTCTGCGCCGGGCATTAGATGCACGAGTTTAAAGGGGTAGTACAGTTTTTGGTAAGGCTGAACTTTAGTAACCAAACCTGGACAGTAACATTATAAACTAATAATTATTACTCCATCATGCTCGAAAGGTATAACAAATTACAAACGACTAAGTAAAAAGCCCGTTATCGTTCGAAAAGAGCCATTACAACACAAGAGGGCGCTTTCTAAAAAGGCATTAGTTTCAGCCATTTTTCATACAAAATTATGCATGTGATGTTTTATTGAAATAATGATTAAGTAGATAGATCATCAACAACTATTTAAAAAACGCTTTTGAAAATTTTTGAAAAAAGTGTAAGCATTTTTTTAATTTTTGGAAAAAATCATCTAATTATTTGGGCCCCAAATAATTATAAAATCAGATAGGCCTACATTTATTGATATTTCAGCCGTTTCTGGACCAATTTTGACCAAACAAAGTTTATTATGCCATTAAAATTGCATGTTCTCTCAAATTCGACACTCAGTTTTTCATTACCTCACAAAATAATTGTGATGTGCAGCGCCCTCTCTACCAAAACTAAACTACCCCTTTATCTTTGAAATGGTTTTAGACCATTTCCAAAGTTAAAAGAGTGCATCCAAATATGCCTGTGCAGCATTTGTTTTTTTTAAATGGGCGCAAACAATGTGAAAATCAAACCTTTTCCCAGTATGCCGACGCATGCCTGTAAATTTACCGGCGCATGCCTGTAAATTTACCGACGCATGCCTGTAAATTTACCGACGCATGCCTGTAAGTTTACCGACGCATGACTGGGGAATAAAAAAAAAAATGATTTACATTTTTTAAATATCAATTTAAAATAAAAATAAAATGAGCGCAAACAAATGTGAAAATCAAACTAAAGGGAGCCATGCATCAGTAAAAACTTTTACACGCTAATTGACCAATCAGAATGCAGGGATTCTTCTACCCATTTTATAATCAGGAATAACCAACTCTACATGGGGTTTTCTTTTATAATTCTTACTTCGTACTACTAACCCATTGCGGTCAGTGGAACAAGCGTCGTCACTGTTTTCGGTCTATAATGATAATGGGGAAACTCACCAATCGATCTCGAGTTATACCCGGGGCCAGCGTGCGCACCCACCGTGTCCCATCCACGACCCTCGTAAGCAAGCCCGTCTTCGCCCACGAGGAACGAGTAGGCGATGTCATCCCATCCGCGCGTGTCCATGTGGAAATTCTTCATGATAAAACATATTATAGATGATGATTATGATGGAGGAAATTTATCATCAAGATTTTGATGATGATGGTAGTGGTGGTGGTGGTGGTGGTGGTGGTGGTGATGGTGATGGTGGTAGTGGTAGTTGTGGTGGTGGTGGTTATGGTGGTTATGGTGGCAGTTGGTGGTTTGATGGTAGTGGTGGTGGTCGTGGTGTTGTGGGTGATGGTGCATTGATGATGATATAGCTATAGTAATCTTAGACACATTACAATCATGATCATCACTATCAACAATCTACATCACCATGCATCGTTATCACCACCACCACCACCACTACCACCATCACCATCATCGTCATCATCGTCATCATCATCATCATCATCATCATCATCACCATGATGATGATCATCATCACCATGATGATGATCATCATCATCATCATCACTACCATTATAATCATCAATTCATCATCAACATCACCATTATAATCATCATTATTATCATCATCATCATTATCACAATGATCATCATTATCACCATCATCATCATCATCATCGTCGTCGTCGTCGTCGACGTCGCCGTCGACGTCGTCGTCGTCACCATCATCAACTTAATTCTCATCGTCGACATCAACATCACCATTATAATCATCATAATCATCATCATTATCATCATCATCATTATCAATCATTATCACCATCATCATCACTATCACAATCATCGTCATCATGGTCATCATCATCATCATCATCATCATCATAGTCCTCATCATCACATCACCTTCATTGCCATCATCATCGTCATCATTATCATCATCACCATCACATTGTTGCCATCATCATCACAATTATCAGCATCACTCTCACATCGTCGACATCGTCGTCATCATCGGAATCATTACCTGAATGCCTCTCATATCCTGACAACAGTCCTCGTAGTTGAAGCACACATCGGGGCTGAGGGTGTGGTGCAGGATTACGTAAGGGACAGGGGTATGCATGTCCTCGCGGGCCTTGGGGGGCCTCGCCCGCCAATCGGCCCGGCTCACTATCACTGGACATGCCGTTGCTGCAAAATAGTATAATAATACATTCAATTTATATAGCGCATATAATTAACAATAAATTCTCTATCCGCTTTGCATTTTTATATGGAGTTGTATTAAAATAAAATGTGAAGAGAAAAATACAATTTTAGCCTCGTAACTCATGCTGAGTATACAGTATATGTATATTCCAAGGAAAAAGGAAACAGTTACATTCACTATGAATTATATAAATTATATTCTTCTTTTGATTTCTATGGTTTCACTCTCATGAGCAACACATTTTGTTTAATGTGGTGTTGTTTCATGAAGAAAAAATAAGTTACAATGTATCTATATAGCCATCTCTTGACGTAGCTATACGAGGGGGGCGTGTGGGGCACGTCCCGTTAAAAAAAACATAAGGGGAAAATAAGCGCACAAAGAAATCCATAAGGTGTGCCTCACCAATACTTCCTCAAATCAGTACACGCTATACACCACTGGTGACCACCCAAAGAAAACATGCAGGTTTAATAACAGCCATTTTCTCTGTATATGACATGTATGATGTAGGATCACTTTCGGCGTGACTGATATTGACAATTAAGACAAGAAAACAAAATTGTCATGTTGCATAATTTTTCTTTTGTTTATTAGGCATAAAGTATATCTCTATTTTGATTTATATATACGGTTTCACTATAGGCTAACACTGAAGTAGCCAAATGATTAAAACATTACATTTGTAGAAAACGGTATTCAAAATCATCATAAACAGTATTCTCTATAATATAGTAATACACTGGAAAACTGTGATGTGTAATGTTTCCTTTTAATTAGTTGTATATAATATGCTTCTTTTTCTATGTCTATATAATCACGGTTTTGGTCTGAAGTGTACAAACCAGTGGCGTAATGAGCAAAAACTTTTGGGGGGCTAATTTAAATCCGCATCACAGCCGGATATATTGCGAGGGAGCGAAGCGACTGAGCGGGGGGAGGGGGTGCCACCCCCTCCCACGGTAGGGAGCTTTTGCATTTTTGGACTTGAAACTGTGCAATCTGATGCATACCTAGGAAGGAAATTCTGACTTGACGACATGTACTATAATGTGGGTAAGTGCGTCATGATTATACCGACCTGAAAAAGAGGTCATATTTGTTTCATAAAGAAAAACAAATATGCACCCCCAAAATAATATTTGCAAAGTGATTATACAGTTCAAACAGTGCATAAAAAGTCACATTATGTATATTACAATTATACAATAACATGAACAAAGTACTCCAGACGTAGACAATACCGATTCCCGAGGGAGCGAAGCGACCGAGATGCGTGATTGGAGGGTGTGTGGGTATCCGTCCGTGCACGGTAAGGGTGCTTTTGCAATGTTTTACTTGAAATTATGCAATCTGTGGCATACTTAGGAAGGAAATTTGACTTTACATGAAGTAAAATCTTGTCTAAAGAAATACCTTTTTTAAAATCACTGGTATCGAATTAAAATTGAATGAAATTGATTTTTTTTTGGGGGGGGGGGGGGGGGGGGGGGCAAGAGCCCCCCCCCCTCCCCCCCCCCCCCCCCCCACCAGTACGCCAGTGCACGAACAGCAACATAACGAAACTAGACATTTATGTAGTCAATCACTCTAGTCATATATCTTCTCTCGAATAATATCTAATAGAAAATGTAAATCATTGCTTACAATTATCCGGTTCGTATTTCACTTTGCGAATGACATCTGTCGCTTGCTCGATGTCATGTGAGACGGCGAAGATCGATGCACGAGCTAGGAAGACGAGAACGAGAACAAACAAGTTCAACACAAACCGATTCGTCGACATCATCTTTGGTTTCAATTCCTGCACGATTACGGCAGAATAAACTGTAATCAGAATTAATATAATATCGGAGTGTCTGCAGGAAGTAGATTGCCAAAGTCGAAGCGAGTTTCAGTCTTCACAAACGTGGAGGAAGATGAAACATGATACTAATATAATCTTTGCTGAATGCACGTATTCTGTAATAAAATACTAGACTATTTTCGGGCGCATACCTATAATAATGACACAGCGTATAATGACCACAAATGTAAAATGAGCTAGTTTCTATATACCAACAATTTTGTGACTGTTGTATGTGGGTGACGTGTGATCGGTGTTTGACTAATAATACACGGAGCCATTATAATGGAGTTAGGGGAACCCCATTTTTTCTTTCACAAAAGACTTTTTACAGCAGCAATATAATTATTAAAGGGATAGTACTGTTTTGGTTTAGAGGGCGCTACATTAACTAATTCATTTGTGAGGTAATGAAAACCTAAGTGTAATATTGGGAAGAGCACGTGATTTTAAAGACAAAAGAAATCAAAAGCTGAAATATCTCTGATTGGAATCAATGTGGGGCCCACATTTATTCAATAATTCAAGAAAATATCTCTAAAATGCCTACAGATTTCCAAAAAATATATACCAAAGAGGTTTTTTTTACTGTTGTTGGTGATCTCTCTATTGAATCATTATTTTAACAAAACATCACATTCCCAATGTTTTATACAAACTAGCAGAAACTAATATGTTTTAAGAGAGGACCCTCTTCTATTTTTATAACGGCTGATTTTTGAATGTTGACAACCTTCTTAACCCCCTTCTAACTATAAGCCGTTTGTAAGTTTTTACCTTTCGAGCGTGGTGGAGTTATAACTATTGGTTGGTAATGATATGGTGCAAGTTGTATAGTTACACTGTACTTAAATAATTTCAGTTTGACCAAAACTGTACTATCCCTTTAACTTTAAATGAGTGCGCCTGGCAAATACGCATGGTCGACTTAGATTGAACATTTTCTTCTTTCTTCTTCCCCTTTTGTACAAAATCATCAAACTGCTGTACAAAGTCCACTGCGTTGGCTGAAAAAGAGTAGGGCGCTAAGTTATAGATATTCCCCAAAGTAGAAATAACTATTACAATTACAACGGGGACGGGACGCTGTCGCCCCACCCCAAATACCAACATAATGAACAGGGGGCGACTCAAGTTCGCCCCCCTCCCCCCCCCCCCCCCCCCAACCTAACTGAAATGAATATATGTGATTTGTTTACTATTACATTTTGTATTTTGGAAAATTCACATTGAAAAGAAATTGGTTTGTATAAGTGCAACGAGAACATGTAATAAAAAAGACCCTTTTCGAAGCTATTTATTGTTGCTTTAAGAGATTAATAATCCAGTTCAGCGAGTTTGTGAAACGATTTGTTTTTTATTTGCTCGCCGGGCCCCGCCCACACCCCCAAAATCTATATAGCCCCCGGCCCCCCGGCGCTCTCATGTTTCCACCATGAGCTGCCATTATAGTGATTATATGAATTTATGATTAGCAAACTTCCTCATAGGGTTCAAAGTATTTTGAGATAGATATACAGTATACTAATATACAGTATGCTTCTAATAGCGCATAATAATCATTATGAATCTTATGCGCTGTACACAAAATAATGGAACAATTAACAATGACAAAAAACAAAATACAAGACATCAATATCAATATAAAATTATAAATAAGTATCATAATTTCTTGAAAGAAATTACATAAGCTTAAAGGTGCACCTGTATATTGTCAGATATTGCCCCAAATTACATTTGAGACTTTAATCCTATACCAAAATCATTGTAATATAATGTCTGAATGATGTGTGAAAGTTTCATTGAAAAAGAACACTGCTTTCCTGGTTACAAAAAAAAAGAAAATTTGTGTCAGCTTTTACAACGAATTACTGTATAACGTGTATGAGGTTTATACGACCGTTCATTAACGCTCTTGAGCTGAATGATTATCAATGATAGATATCGTCATACTAAAGGGGCATTCAAAAAAAATCTAACCCTATATTATTCTTCTCTATACAATAAGCCAAACAACACGGTAGAAGAGAAATGTGGAAGCTCCAAGTAATTTTCATGGAATTAGACACTTTTAATTACTGGTTTCACTTTAAAGGGATAGTTAAGTTTTGGTGTAGAGGGCGCAACACAAACTAATTTTTTTGTGAGATAATGAAAAACTGAGTGTCAAATTCGAAAGAACATACAATTTTAGTGACAGAATGAACTTTATTTGATCAAAATCGGTTCATAAATGGCTGAATATCCATAAACATAACCATTTGTAATAATTATTGTGGGGCCCCACAATTATTCAATAATTTGGAACCAGCCGTTAAAAGAGGTTTTTAAATAGTTGTTGATTATCCTCTCTATCTAATCACTATTTCAACAAAACATCACATGCACAATATGTTATTTAAAATGGTTGAAACTGATGAGTGTTTAGAGAGCGCCCTCTTGAGTTTTAACGGCTATTTTTTAATGATAGCAGGCTTTTTACTTAGTCATTTGTAATTTGTTATTCCTTTCGAGCATGGTAGAGTTATAACTATTAGTTTGTAATGTAATGGTGCAGGTTTTGGTTACAGAAATTAATGTTGACCAAAACTGTACCCTCTTTACCAAAACTCAACTATCCCTATAATTTCATCAAGTTACCACACCCAGGAGAGGTTGAAGTCCCGTCCTCCCACCCCCCCCCCCCCCCCCTCCCCCCGAAAAAAAAAAAATGATACCCTTCCTGTTATTTTCATGTTCATGTATATTTAACGCCCTCAAAAGTAAACACACTCTTTATAATTATTCAATAAATTAATCATTCATATACCTGCCCCTCATTCCTCCTTCACCCTCCCGGAGTCTCCCTAAAAATGCCCCCCCCCCAAAAAAAAAACAACCCTCCCAGCTCCAGTAACCCATTATGGTTCCGTTGCGGAAAGAGATACAATCGATTGCATCTCTCTCTGCATCGGGGACCATAATTCTCATTCTGCCGCTGATTGTGTTTTATTAATTTTTTTATTATTGACATAATTCTGATGTGCATGCATGTTTTTTGAGGGATGTATGGGGGCATTATAGGGACATTTTGGCCAAAATTTGGCCAAATTTTTGCCAAATTTTTTTTTTTATTTGTCCAAATCATGGCCAAAATTTGGCGAATATTTGGCCAAAATTTTGCCAAATTTTGGCCCAAATGTCACTATAATGCCACCATAGGAATGGGCTACTCTACATCTATAACTTTATACGTTATAGCACTTGATTACGTTATTGTTTAGTACATGGTTAAAAGCAAATATCCAAGTATTATGATGTCGTACGGGGGCACAGGGGGGGGGGGGGGGGGGGGGGCATGCACATGCCACCAATAATTCGACAAAAATATTAAATTAATAACAAGAAACATTCTGTAAATTGTTTGTACATAAGGTGCCTCCCTTCAATAATTTACCGAGTGCCCCCCCCCCCCCCCCCCCCCCCCATCAGTCAGACAACGATATACACCGTGACTGATTATGCGTCATTATAACTCAGAAGTGAAACTGCATCATAAGAAAGGGTGTTATCTTGTTATCATAATTATATTTCTAAAGGAATAATACAGTTTTGATTGAGAATGCAAACTATGCAAAGATAAGTGTACTGTACGTGTTTGAAGGAAAACATCATGATTTAAAAAGAAAACAAAACGATTATTTGAAAAGCTGAGTCCGCGGAAACGGGAGCCAAACGAACTTTTGTAGTCACTAAGATTTATTTTGACCACTACTTCGCTAACGATAATTGCCCCTCTCCATAATAGCCCCATAGGCATTCACGTTCACCCCTTTGGGACATATAGCTCGTTGTAATTATGCCATGAACGGGCCATGAACAAAATAAAGAAATAAACAAAATTACCATTAACAACCATACCAATACCAACAACAGTAAAATAACTCTTAAATAAAATAATAAATGTTATCCGGAATACATGACAATAAGTATGTGAGATCAGAACGTCTGTGAATAGAACATATTATTGTAATTGACTCTATAGATTCTGCCTCGATACTAGTATTCTAATAAACACAATCTGAAACACAGAGCTACTCAAACAAAATGAAGAGCGCCATCAAGTGTTCACAGAATGAAAGCGCGGGTACATTCGGATTGCGCGCGAGCGAACAGCTGTTCGCTGTGCAAGTGCAAGCGCATAAACTAAAGCTGGGTCAGATTGACAGTGCGTATGGAATTCGATCCCATACACGTGCACACATACACGTTGTAAACAAGTTTGTTATCGACTACTCAAAGCTTTATACATGATCTCATCAGCTCCTTCAAGGAAATCAAGTTAAACATTTTTGTTTACATTTATATTTCTTCAACTTCATTGTTAACAGTTCAAGACCAGTCCAAGTTCAAGACCAAGACCAAGGGCAGGTGATACCACTATTACCAGTCCAACTCCAAGTTCAACTTCATTTTTAATTTCAAGGTCGTCCCTGGTCCTGGACGGCAGGCGTTCGACCAGTGTACTAATTACTATACTAAGTATTATAGTCTATCGACCAGGCCAATCTCAACAAGGCTGGGCCCAGGGCAAGGACAAGGCCCAAAGACAAAGACCAGGTCCAAGGCCAAAGACAATAAGACCCAAGTCAGGATAAACAAACTATCATGGACTTTTCTACGTTTAGACTTTAGACCTGTCCTGAGACTGAGTCCAGGGTCTCCTGACTGCTGAGTGCTGATCACTAGATCCGTGTATTGAGGCTGATCATGAGCTGTGCTTAATTGTGATTGTGACTGTGTCTGTGAGTGCATAGACCTAAAATCATAAATATTAACAGGATCCCAGATGGAATTTTTATGAACCAAGGCAAGGCAGCTGATGCCCAAGCGGCACAAGACCAAATCCAACAAGGGCAAGGCTAATTCCAAGTCCAAGTCCAAGTCCAAGACCAAGCCAAGGCCATGCCCAGCCCCAAGCCAAACCAGTCAAGGCGAGGCAAGTACCACACAATGCACAATATCAATAATCAATAAGCATCAATATTTTGTGTTTAATATGATGGTGCCTTGATTTTTCTTTAAAATTACAAACGTGACATGCATTGCCATTGTTTTTTGCATCTAGATAATTGACCTTGTAAACACTGTATTCTACAAATTAAGACAATGTTATATTACAGGTTATAACATTACTTAGAGGAAAACGACCAGACTTGAAAAAACCTCTAAAAAAGTAGGGGTGACGATTTTTTCATTTAAAAAAATTGCCTTTTCCGTTTGGAGAAAATAGTGAATTCCATTTCAGACAAAGTCACTATGGAATTCTGTTTGGCCATTGAATTTGTACATGTATGTCCTAAAATGTAAAAATTGTTTCAGAGCAATACAAAAAAAAAGAGGAAAAACAAAGAATTAAAATAAAAGTATTAATATTATCAAGTATTTTTTTGAGTTAATTTTGTTTATTTTTGTTATATTAATATACCCACATTAATAAGTAATCTTATTATACTTTATAGTAGGTCTCCACTTAATAAGCATGTCAACATTTTTGCCATCTTCTGTCTGTTACTATTTAACTTTTTTAAGGTGGAAAGAAAAATATTTCAATTGTTTTTTCCGTATTAAATGGCCGATTTCGTAAATTCTGCAAGTTTATCGTGATAATGGAAAATCATCACCCCTAGATGGGTTTGGTCATTATATTGATAACACTGAATACTACTAGATCCCTTTAAAGGGTACCACCACCCAAAAATAATACTCTTATTATAGAAAGGTAGCATCTTTAGTATTCCATTCCATCAACAAGTTCACAAAAATATGTTTTCAGAAAAAACATATAATAGGAAAACGCATCACCATTCTGAAGCATGCGTTCATGCGGTCTGAATTGCGAAGACTAATGTGTGTGGAGCGAAAGAATCGCCCGTGATTCTATTGCCTATAAACGTACGCGTGAATAGCATTGGCGCACTCGCAAATGTTTGGCCCGTATGGAACCAGGAAATAGTACTAGTTCCGTAAGTGGTGGAAATTAATTGCTTTGTTTATGAATTACACAACCCTTTGCAAAATGTTGGGTATCTATTTGATATGACAAAACGTTACCAATACATATAATAATGTGTTGTTCTTTGCCTGGTGGTCCCCTTTAACTTTAAGCCTTTAATGACATTTCTTGTATCATATTCATAACACCAGCTGCTTAATTCAAAATTCAGTGAGCCATATCATATTATCTCAATCTCATCATTTTATGTCATTGTGTGAAATATCATATTTCTGTTCATTTAATCCTGAAAATAACTACAGGGGTGGAGATTACTGTATAGGTCTGTAGGTGTTTCTTTTCATAGTGGTTTGAATTTGTTTGTATGGAACAGATTCTTCTTAACTGCTTTGTTTGAAATAGATTATTGTTTTAATGTATTTGCATTGAATATAATCTTCTCCATCGATTTGTTTGGAATATAATACTTCAATTTATCTGTATGGAGTAGAATCTTTCTAATTCTAGAGCTAGACTAATATATTCATTGATTCCCTTTGAACATCATGGTTTGAACTTGTTTGTATGGAAAAGACCTTCTTAATCTAGATTATGCTTTATATTTGTATTAAATATAATCTTCTCCATCGATTTTGTTCTGAATATAGGGCTTTCAATTGATTTATTTGAAACATATATAGCTCTGTCTGTGTCCTTCAATCCTGAAGATTAAATACAGCCCTGGGTGGAAATTGCTACAGTCTGCAGGACAGTGCAGGTGTTTCTTTTCAAAATGATTTGAACTCCTTTGCAATCCTAGCTGCTCCTTTGTATGGAACATATCCTTCTTTATTGCTTTATTTGAAATCATATAGATTATGCTTTTGATTAATTTGTACTGAACATAATCTTCTCCATCGATTTGTTCTGAATATAGCCTTATAGGGCTTTAAATTTATCTGCATAGAATAAATTAGAATACATTGATTTCTTTGGAACATAATCATCATCGGCTAAACTTTGCAAACGAAGATCAAGAAGACACATAATGCTTTCATTTTATTAGCCTTTGCGCCATTGTCAGCATGGCTAATATGCTCCCTGGGGAGTTGAGAAAGTATGCAATATCATTGTGCAGTCTTGAACTGTACGTGGGCGCAGTAGAGATATAGTAGCTCCACAATATTATTATTATTTTTCTTTCTTTTCATAGAATCTTTAATATTGAATGATTTGTGTGGAACAATGATTTCAGTTTATGCCAGAACAGAATGTTCTTAATTGCTTTGAAAATATTGGGATTGAACAGAATCTTCTTCATCGCTTTGTTCAATGTTTTCTCTTTTTTTGTTTGGTGTGGAGCAGAATCATCTCAGATTTTGCTTTTCTGGGAATAGATTATTAAAATGCTTTTAAAATGAAAAAAAAAAAGAGGCTTGTTTTTGTATGAAACCTAATCTTCTCTAATATCTATTGATTTGTTTGGACCCAAATGCTAAATTATGGAACAGAATATTTTCCTATAAATTTGAATGGACGCATGGATTCAGAACAAGCGGTGCAGTAGGGCATTACCCTTTGTTAGTTTGTATTAAAAACTTGTGCATTATTGCCAATACATACAGATAAATCAGAGATACTTGATCGCTCATTCTAATTCTAATTCTAATTCTTGGACTTTGGTACAAGTTTCATTTGTGATAGAATTTGGACATACATATAGTCACCCACGACCTTTGAATAAAAGGATAAAGACCTGAATGGTCACGTACAACGAGTCCAGATCTATGACACCGCATCACAGTTGGGCACATATTTCTCACGCTGTTAAACATGAAAGGGGATGCTGAGCTGTGCAATTTAGCTTTTAGATTAAAGGGCAATTCAGTTTTATTCATAGTACGTAGCTTAGGTATCAGTTACAGATTTATGCTAACTGCTATAAGCCATCGCTAAGTTTTCACATATTAAAGGGATCTAGAAACTTTGTTGACATGTACAAAAAGTGATGAATGGTTGATGCAATTGTTGTTATCTCATATGTCCACAGGGTATTGTGTGAAAATTTCAAGTCAAATGGACATTGTATGGCCAAGTAATGAGCGAAAATGCAAAGTGATATTCAGTAACTCACTTTGTACACAGAAGAAAAACTCGCCCAGAGTTTTTCTTATCTGAATACTTCAATCATACATATCTTTGTAACGAAAGGGAACTTTGAAAAACCGAAACCTGTCCTGTGATTTTATTGTTAATACGAATACAACAAGGTATAAGGGAACCGCTAGAATTATAATTTTATTTTGAGGATTTGGACAATGTTACTATTAAAGTCCCTTTAAGCTTTATTATATAAGCCCTTTAAATGGATCTACATGCAGTATACAGTCCAAATCCTCAAAACTTATTTGGAACTGTAGCGGTTCTCTCATACCTTATTAACAATAGAAGCATGGGACAGGTTTTTGTTTTTGAATTTGCATTCCTTTCAAAAGATATTTATGATTGAAATGTTAGGATGTTAAACTATCTACAGGATAGTTTAAGCCATGTGCAAAGTAAGTGCAATGAGTTAGTGAATATCACTTTTTGCATTTTCGCTCATTTTTCGGCCAAATGACATTCAATAAACGTGAAATTTTCACACATTTCTTTGTGGAAATATCAGATCACACCAATACACATTTTATTGACCACTCATCACTTGTTGCACTTGTCAACAAAGTTAAAGGGAGTAACATTGTCCAAATCCTCAAAATAAATTTCTAATTCTAGCGGTTCCCTTATACCTTGTTGTATTCGTATTAACAATAAAATCACGGGACAGGTTTCGGTTTTTCAAATTTCCCTTTCGTTACCAAGATATGTATGATTGAAGTATTCAGATAAGAAAAACTCCGGGCGAGTTTTTCTTCTGTGTACAAAGTGAGTGCAGTGAGTTACTGAATATCACTTTGCATTTTCGCTCACTACTTGGCCATACAATGTCCATTAATTTGACTTGAAATTTTCACACAATATCCTGTGGACATATGAGATAACAACAATATACATTGCATCAACCATTCATCAATTTTTGCACATGTCAACAAAGTTACTAGATCCCTTTAATAGATCCATGTCTAAAAGTGCAGTCATATGGATAAATGTAGTTAGATAAATGTGGACAAATTAGCATGTACAGGATGTGAATGATGTTGTGATTGTGAGAATTGGGATTAATGGCCTTGTGACAACTACCATCATTTGCAAAAGTTTAAGACCACCCTTCCAAAATGCAATAACTCAAAGAAAAAACAAAGTTAAACATTTATTTTTCAGACATACTTTTATTTTCAACGCATAACCTTTGTATCACACTTGAACTGCTCTTTGACATTGTGCTACTGACCACTGTAGTAAACATGCTATTTAATCATTCAATGAGACAAAAGAATGCATTCCAAATGATTGAAAGGTACCCACAAATTCCCAGGTGGTCTTAAACTTTTTGCAAATGATGGTAAAGGGATCTAGTTACTGTTTTGACATTCATGTGCAAAAACTGACAAATGGTTGATAAAATGTGTAATTCTGTGATCTGATATGTCCACTGAGTGATTGTGTTCAAATTCCATGTTAAAGGGGTAGTTGAGTATTGGTCAAACTTAACTTTAGTAACCAAAACCTGCACGATTACAGTACAAACTAATAGTTATTACTTCACCATGCTCGAAAAGTATACACAATTACAAACCACAAAATAAAACCCCTGTTATCATTCAAAAAGAGCCGTTACAACACGAAGTGTCAAATTAACGCCAGCGCGAAGAACTAGCGTTCTAGGTCCTAATACGGGACTGTAGTGCAGTGCGCGGTAATAGTACGTGTAGTATGTACATGTATTGCAAGCCCCGTTTGTTCGCCTTTCGTTTCGGAGTCGCGCTAACACACGGAGACAAGTCCATGAGGCACATATATATCACTGCTTTTTTGCGGAATGGAGGGAAAAATCATAATCTTAATCTACCCGATAGTTGGATCACATATTGGAGAGTGAATTGCTGGTAAGTACCGTATCATATGTATAGTTTTAAGCACAATTAGCGTGCACAAAAATATTTAGTTTCAGTTCTCTATCAGGACGACCTAGATCGCTAGCGACTCGCGCTAGCGTTCTCTAAAAAGTGATGTCCGGACGTCAAACACTTTTATATAATATTTTGAAAGCAAATTGCACAACAATTAGAGCATTTGATTGGGAATTATTATCATTTCCCATGTTTTTTCGATGATCTTTCATATGGAACTGAAATCAACCAAATCTGTTGGAATTAATTTTGGGGGGCACTTCGGAAAATACCAATACTCAACGCTCCCTTTAAATGAATGTCATAATATTGCTGAGTAACGAGCGAAAATACCAAGTGTTATTTGCTAACTCATTGCACCAGCTTTGTACACAGTTGAAAGTTTCCCATGGAGACTTTCAAATCCAAACACTTCAAGCATAAATATATCTTTATAACCCAAGTCGAAATTCCCATAGAAACCATGGGACAATACTATGGGTCCCCTATGGGTTTCCTATGATGTTCTATGGGTATTCTATGATCTGTTCTATGGGTTGTCTATGATGTTCTATGGGACCCATAGAAATTTACCAGGTCGAAAGTCCCCAAAAATCAAAACCCATAGAAAGATCCATAGGAATCCCTAAGAGACCCATAGAAACCCATGTTCCACTTTCCCTATTGAAACCCATAGGATCCCTTAGAAACCATTAGGCCTATGGGTGTCTATGGGATTCCTATGGGCCTTGGTTCTATGGGAATTTCGACCTGGGAACGACAGATACATTAAGAAAACTATTATACAAATACCGTAAAACTTCGCCTATAGGCGCTACTATCTCACAGTATTAGCAGGTATTAATCAACAGCCCCAGCCGCGTCCACAAGGATCTAGTATAATGAATATGTATCTAGCCCTTTGTCTACGATCTTCGAGCAGGTCTTAATGAATATTCATGATAGCATAATCATGTAAAGTTGAGACAACCCTATTGAACCAGTACCGCCTATAGGCGAAGTTTTACGGTACAGCAAGGTATTGAGAACCCTAGAGTTCTAGTTTTGTGGATTTTGATAATATTACTAGATCTTTAAAAAATTTTGCATTTAATTAGTCATATGTTTGGATGATATGCAGTGTTCAAAAGTTCAGTTAGATTTGATCAACAAGCATCATTATTGTTAATTGTTCCTGGTCACACTCAACTGATGTATGCAAGTGCTAGTGTCGATCCCTGGCTATTAAGATGAGACGTCCAGTGCTAAAAACTATACAGGGTGTCTCAGAAAGAATGCAACACCTAGGATCGTTAATTTCATCAACACCATCAATCAAATGTCATTGTTTTTTGTTTGATTGGGTATTCTTTTTCCAACAAAATGATACCATAAGCATTGATTTTGAGTAAGGCGTTTGGATACTAGGGCCATTTTTCTGAGGCAATGTCGTTTCCTAAATTTGCTACTTTTTCGTCTCCAGCGATCCTCGGAATACTGAGGCATTTTTGCCCAAAGGCCTCCCATAGAAATAGTTGTACAGACGAATCACATGACTGCTCTCCCTTTGATAAGGAAGACAATGTTGCGTAATCGAGTACCCCGAACGATATGGCTCGCATTGTCTTCTTTAGCAAAGGGAGAGCAGTCGTGTGGTTCTTTTGTACAACTAATTCTATGGGAGGCTGTGGGGCGAGAATGTCTCAGTGTTCAGAGGATCGCTGGAGACGAAAAGTAGCAAATTTAGGAAACATATTGCCTCAGAAAAATGGCCCTAGGATCCAAACGCCTTACCCAAAATCAATGATCATGGTATCATTTTGTTGGAAAAAGAATGTTCTACCCAATCAAACAAAAAAACTTTGACATTTAGTAGATGGTATTTATGAAATTAACGATCGTAGGTATTGCATTCTTTCTGAGACACCCTGTATACCGAGAGTGGCAGCTAGCTATAGGTGAACCTGGGAGGTAGTCTCTGATTAATTGGGTAGGCATATACAAGATGTATGTATAATTTACCCAGCCCAAATAACAGATGTACCCAATTAGGTGGTGAAAATGTGGTCAAATCCTACCCCTTTAACCCGTTGCTTATGGGAACCAGGTGGGCAATGTACAAAGTCTATGGGGATTTCATAATCTCGTGGGGAACGGGTTAACAGGTGTACCCCTTTAAATGGTACCCCATTATTGAAAGAGGAGACCGCTGTATAATAATAATAATACAATATTTGTATAGTGCATAATAATAATGGCTTATTCTCTATGCACTATACAGAAATACATCCTTGGGTGAACTACTCTAGTTAGAAAAGTTTACACATTTTTGGAAGAATGGGATGAATCAACAGTTCTTTTTGTGTTGGTAATCGTATCCGACTGGACCAGGTCATCGTACAAAATGAGGTCTAAAAGTACAGACACATGGTGTGAATGGATATGTGCGGAAACAAGCATGGGGTGTCATCGATGGTGTAGCAAAAGACAAACCATGTAGTGAGGGGAGGAAATGGAAATGGGGGAGGGGGAGAAGGATTTGGGGTAAGGATTGGGGATAAGGAGGGGGAGAGGTAGGGGGAGGAGGGCAATAAGGAGGGCAAGAGGGAGCCCAGAGGGGAAGAAGGAGGGATGGAAGGGGGAGGGGGAGGAGGAGGTTGGAGGAGGGGTATGAGGAGGGGTGGGAGTCGGGAGTAGGAGGAGTCTTGAGACGGAGGAGGAGGGGATGGGAGGAGAGGGTGGGAGGAGGAGGGGAAGGAGTAGCGGGAGAAAGGAGGAGACACATAACTTATGCTATGGTCACAACCCCAAAAAGTAGCCTGCTCGGCGGCCGGGCGGCGAGTTTTTAGCCAAAATCGCTCGGTCACCGAGCGGCGGCCGCCCAGGCACCGCTGGTTTTTAGGCATCGCTCGGTCGCCGCTGAAGTTTTAGCGCGGAGTTAAAATTTGGGCGGCGCCTGCTCACTTTTCACTCGCCGCCCAAAATACGCTCGGTGGCCGAGCGGTCGCCGTCCGGGCACCGACCTAATCGAGCGGTCGCCGTCGAGCGATTTAGGTCAAAAATAGGTCAAATAGGTCATCAGCTGCCGAGCGGTCGCCGCCCGGTCGCCGCCCGGTCGCCGCTGGGAGATCAGTCGGTCACCGGGCGGCGACCGCTCGGCAGCCGATGACCCATTTGACCTATGTTTGACCTAAATCGATCATTGTTTGGTATATAATTATATAGGCGCTCCACAAAAGTGTGTGTGTGTGTGTGTGTGTGCGTATGCGTGCGCGTGTGCATATGTGTGTGTGTGTGTGCGTGTGTGTGTGTGTGTGTGTGTGTATGTGTGTGTGTGTGTGTGTGTGGGACTTTCGGATGCAAAGGTGTCTAGAAAATGTGTTAAACATGCATACTTTGTTTTGCAAGTTGATTCATGGCTGTCATACTATGCACACGCATATATTATGTACGCATACACACACACACACACACACACACAAACACACACACACACAATACATGCGAGTCTACATGTAATCATATCATTTTACTATTTCATGTACCACCGCACTATGGGCTTTAGTCCTGAATTCTGAAAACGAATTTAGGCTAAAATTTATTATATCTTCGTCATATCTTCGTCACTAAAATATGACACTGTACTTAAAGGGATAGTTGAGTTTTGGTAGAGAGGGCGCTACATACAATGATTTTTGTGAGATAATGAAAAACTGAGTGAAAATTTTTAAAGAGCACAATATTTTAAAGCCAGGATAAACTTTATTTGATCAAAATCTGTTCAAAAACGGCTGAAATATCCATAATCATAGTCATTTGTAATAAATGTGGGGCCCCACACTTATTCGGTAATTTTGAACCAGCCGTTAAAAATATAAAAAAATGTTTCCTCTTTTCAAAAAGTAACAAAATAGGTATTTAAATAGTTGTTGGTTATTTCTCTATCTAATCACTATTTCAACAAAAAAAATCACATGCACAATATTGTATTCAAAATGGTTGAAACCGATGAGTGTTTAGAGAGCGCACTCTTACGTTTTAACGGCTCTTTTTGAATGATAATATGATCTTTACTAAGTCATTTGTAATCTTGTGTTCCCTTCTAGAATAATTATTAGTTTGTAGTCTAATGATGCAGGTTTTGGTACTAAAATTCAGTTTCACCAAAACATTACTCTCCTTACCAGAACAAGGAATAGCGACTTGCGAAAACATATTTTAGTGACGGAGATATGACGTAGATACAATTTTAACATAATTTTAACTTACTGAAGTGGTTTTCAGAATACACCCCACTAGTCTTAAATTTTTACTTTACTGCAAATTAAAGACTCTTCATTAAAAACAAAGAATAAGGTACGGGAAAGATCAGAGTAAATTCACAGTAAATTGGCACATCATGAATTTCTTTCTCAGGTGACAAATCATACAAACAAGGCAATTACCGTAATATTTCTCGCCCGCTTGCGCACTTTTGGTTACAAACAAATGCAAGGTTGTGTAATTATCAAACATTATAAAGTCCTGCCATGCGTACGGAACCCAGGTTGCCCGGCGGAGCCTGGCGGGTCGCCGCCGGTACGCCTACGGGACACCTACAGGTGACCCGCCGGTCACCGTCCGGTCGCCGGGCGATTTCTTAAAAATCAGCCGGTGACCGGTGGGAGACCGCTCGGGAACCGGTGGGTCATCGGTCGGTCACTGCCGGGACGCCGCGCGGAGAAACTCCCTAATTTAGCCCAGTTGTGACCTAAAATCGACCGGTGACCGACGGGACACCGACAGGGCACCGCCCAGGCACCGCTGGGGCTCTACAGCCTGCTCGACTTCCCCAAAATCGTTGGGCGATGCCTAAATTCCAGCGGCGACCGAGCAGGCTACAAATCGGGCGGTCGCCGCTCTGAGTTGTGACCGTAGCATTAGGTAACTTGCCACTTGGTCTACACCCATTTGTTCTAAGTACTGTAAAATCAGAATATAGGGGCTTAGGAACAGGAATTTGGTTTATGGTTTAAGGTTTATGGATTGGGATAAAGAAATGAAATGTAGGTTTGGGTTAATGATAAGGATCAGGGTTAGCTTTTGGTATTAAGGTTAGAGTTAAGTTTAGGGTTAGGATTAGGGGTTAGGATTAGGGATTTATGATTGGGGGAACGGTCCCCTTGCCCCTACCTTTACCCCTTGATAACCAGCTGTGAGTAAGCCAGATTATGACCTTGCTGGCTTGTCAGGAATTGCGACTTTGAGAAAGTATGGAGGGAAACAGTGGCAGGGTACTTTTCACGTGGAGCAAACCCTGTATGCATGCATCCAGGCACCCACTTGGCAACTTCTATTTTAGTTACTGCAAGGAATTTAGCTTACCGGGTTATGACAACTGGTTGATGCAAGTGTTAAAAACAATAAGTAATCAACTTGTCAAAACTTACTGTTGATGCCATTGGCTCGTCAGGAATAATGACTTTGGGAAAAGCACAAAGTGAAGGAGTGGCAGGGAAATGTTCTTGTCATGTGGTGCCAATTGCCTTGATCATCCAGGCACTCATTTTCAACTTTAAACAAATATTTTAGACTTTTAGTTAACTGCAAAGAATCCAATCAGAGCTACTCATTTCCCATAGTAACCGTTTTGTGTTCCAAACTAGCCAACAATTTTGTTTGTAGATTTGTTTTCCTTAAAATGACGTTTTGGTCTTGTTTTCATTTTAGGTGCTTGTTTTGGGGGTCAAAATAGTTGACTTATAGTTAGAAAAAAAAAAGAAAAAAAAACCATATGACCATATTTGCATCAATTACCATAAATATGCAGATGAGTGACTAATAAAAAAAAAAATTTAACATAGTAATCGATACGCTTTACTTGATTTGGCAAATTTTTGCGGCGATCGAGTCTTTCACAGCAAAGATCTAAAGTGTGGCAATAATGCCCCCCCCCCCCCCCCATGTAGGAAAGACCTCAAATAGCCCAGCCTTGTTATTACCTGTTACCAGGCACCACTGTGCATCTTGTCTCTTTAAATAGTTAGTGCAAGGATACCAGTCAGAGCTACTGATTTCCCTGGTTACTGAGTTGGGTTCCAAACTAACTAACCAACTGATTTGTTTCTTCTGTTTTCTTCAAAACAACTTATTGTCGATGTCATGCCATGAGTTGTAACTTTAAGAAAAGCATGAAGGGAAGAAGTGACAGGGAATAATTGTTTAATATACTGTTTCCAGGCTCCACTGTGCATCTTGTCTCTAAGTTACTGCAAAGAATCTAGAGTGTCTCATTTTCATGGTTACTGAGGGAGTTGTGATTCAACTAACTAACTTCTTTGATTCTTCCATTTTCTTGAAAACATCTTATTGTCGATGTCATGCCATGGGCTCATCAGGAGTACTTTGTAACTTTAAGAAAAGCATAAAGGGAAGGAGTGGCAGGCATTTACCTCAAGGAATCGATTCAGCTCTACTCACTTCCCTGGTTACTGTACTGTTTTCCAAAATAACTAGTTTGAATGCCAGAAAATGACATTTGTTTCTTGTTTATAGATGCTTCATAAAACATCTTACTGTCATTGGCTTATAAAAAATCAAGGCTCGTGACTTTGAGAAAGGCATGAAGCGAATGAGTGGCAGGCACTAATAATGACAACATGCCTTTTATGTTTTAGTTACTGCGAGGAATCCAGTCAGAGTAACTCATTTCCTCAACCGAAATTCAGTCTCTTTCCCGACAGTTGTTCCAATGAGACTGCATGTGGCTTCACTGGCCCTGTTTCATAACACTTTTCCAATTGTAGTGAGTGTCCAATTATTGTTACTACCATGGCAACAGCTAAAATGCTTGATGCTGATTGGCTGTAGCCAGTTGGACACTTACGACAGTTGGAAAAGTTTTATGAAACGGGTCCCTAGATGGGGAGGTATTATATGAAGTCGGATGCATAAAAGAAAGCACCATTTGGAGTCAATTAATTTCTGATTACTCATTTCCCTGATTCAGTTTCAGTTTAGTTTATTTCATTTCCAACAAAAATTAATATACATAGCATTGTACAAAACAAAACAAAGGTTACATTATGTAAAATTAAACAGATGTACAATGAACATTAGAATCATACAATAAATGATGTGTTTGGAAATGGAGGGATCCACTGAAAAGCAATGCTTGTAGATTGTGGACCCCTCGAGTAATAACAAAGCAATTGAATAATACTTCATAAACAAGTCGAATAATACTTTACAAACATACTTAAAAAACAAAATTAACAATAAATTGTACATTTCAGTTTGAATTGCTTCCAGTAAAGGTTACTAAAAACAAGGTGATTACTGCATTGCGTTCCAAACTAACTATAGTTGGAATGAAAGTGACCTACACCTTTGTCTCTAGTTAATGCTTGAGAACAACTTACTGTCATTGGCTTGTCAAAGATTATGGGTGGAATTCACAAAAGGAGGTTTGTACAAACCATGGTTTTACCATGGTCTACATCTATGGAATGCTGCTCGTATACAAGTAAATTGTAAATCAACATTGTGAACAAGGAGTTAACAAGGAGTTTACATTCTTTCTCCATCAGTTTACAAATGGCATTCCATAGATGTAAACCATGGTCAAACCATGGTTTGTACAAACCTCCTACAAACCTCCTTTGTGAATTCCACCCTGTGACTTTGAAAGTTGTGTTCCAAACTAACTAACTATTACTTCTTTGTTTCTTGCATATTTTTTTCCCCCAAAACAATGTAAATGTCATGTCATGGGCTCGTCAGGAATTGTGATTTTGATTTTTTTTAAAGCATGAAGTGAAGGAGAGGCAGGCTATGTATCTAGGCACCCCTTGACGACTTGTCTCTTACTTACTTCAAGGAAACCAGTCGGGCCGGTTACTAAGTTCCCTGGTAAGTGAGTTGTGTTCCAAATTAGCTAACCAACTTATTTGTTTCTACCGTTTTCTTCTTCGAAACAGCTTATTTTGAATGTCATGGGCTCGTCAGGAATTGTGACTTTGAAGCACGAAGTGAATGAGTGGCAGTATCAAGGCACCACTTGATGACAACTTGTCTCTAAGCCCGGCGCAGACAGAGCCGACTCGACCCGGATCTGACTGGTATACATGCGTTGCCTAAGGACTCCGGTTTTGTCAATCCACTGCCAGTCAGAGGTCATTCGATGCCGATTCAACATGTTGAATCGGCTGCGACTGAGCGAAACTGACTCATAGCCTGACTGAAAACCAGTCGGGTCGGGTCGCTCTGTCTGCGCCAGGCTTTAGTTACTGCAAGGAATGTCCCATAGTTGCTAGCTGTGTTCCAAACTAAGGCCATAAAAAATAAATTGTTGGATTGGCGTAACCCGCCCGTCCCTAAAAATACCGCCGACCCTAGATGTTTTTGCCGATTGCGATCAATATCGTTATGTATCGTTGTATATATCGAAGCGAAAAAATTGCTATCGCCTGAGTATCGCGCTGCATTTGCGATCGATATATTTGCTGCACTAAAAACCCGGAAGTGTTGCGATATCGCTTTTTCCCCGCGAGGCGATGAAGGCGCGAATACTGTATACAGTACATGCAATGTACCGTACGTATACGCGGTACCGAATACCCCGCGGTACCTATGCAGCGCATGCATGTACAATGTTTATGCCGCCGGCCAGGGCCAGCATGCATATCTGCATATTAAAAAAAAGTTTAAAAAAAAAAAAAAAAAATCCCGACCGACCTACCCTAATTTTTGGTTGCCCGTTACGCCAATCAAACAATTATTTTTTTTTGGCCTAACTATAGTTGGAATGCCAGCGACTCACTTCTTTCTTTCTAAACCCCTCACAACTAGTTTCGCAATTTAAGTTTGAGCGTTGATATCTATTTTGTTATGAAATGACCCTACTCAAATTCGATATAATTGACAAGCCTGTTTATTCCCTGTCGCATTGATGATTATTTAATTATGGAATGTGCAGTGGACCTGAACATGGCGCCTTGTCAAAATGTTGCAAAATACAACATTATTGTCAATGAGAATTCTTCATTTGTTTGGAGATTTGCGTGTGTTTTGAATGGTTAACAATAACAATGCAATTTGCAAAATTTCAATCTTGATTTGGCCCCATACAATGTATTTAGGTGTAATGCACATTCCATAATCATAACCATTACAAATCAATTATCTATGTAAAGAGAAATAAACAGGTGTTTCAATGATTCAAAATTAATGTAAGATAATGTAGGGACAAGAGAGATATATCTAGACGATCAAACTTTTGTGAATTGGTTTAGTTTATGCTGAGAACAACCTACTGTCATGGGCTTGTCAGCTAGGGATTGTGACAATGAAATCCAGACAAATTGTTGCATGCACTATAAGACTAAATGACTAATAGTCTCTGAAAATTTGAGCACTATCAGTCAAAAAATAAGAAAACTATGGCTCTTTGAAAAGAGCCATTTATTTCTACGAGGGACCCAAATTGGCAACGCTCTCGGCAAAGTTGTGGACTATTCCCCATACATTTTGTACACAAAATTTAAATTTTGTTCAATTTTCTCAAAATGTATGTGTACCATTCGTTTGAGTTCAACATAAATTATGTGACTTGTACCCCATCAGCCTTGCACCCCATTCATACTTCCGTCTAGCACTGGCTAGACACAAGTATGAATGGAATTGTCTAGCCTGGCCTGACATTATCGTGATGCTAGACAAGGCTAAGCCACTGTTATCGTAAGTGTGAATAGAACACTGGCTGGCACAACGTTGCGCATGCGCATTACGGTCTTGCTCGCACAAAATTTGCTTAGTCATTGTTACGTCACAATAGGGGTGTACTACGTCATTTACCAATTACGTCATATGAACACAGTGCGCATGCCCAGAGCTTATCCAAGACATGTCTAAGACATGTCCAAGACACTGTTGTATTCATACTTGTGCATACGTTGTCCACTGTTGATGCCTAGTATGAATTGGTAGACATCTTATCCCAGGCCAGTGCTAGGCCAATGCCAGGCCAGTGCTAGACGTAAGTATGAATGGGGTGAGAGTGACAGGGAATTGAATGAAGTGTACTGTAGATCCTTCCAGCCACTTTTAAAACAATTTTAATCCACTTGGCAACTAGGTTGTTTGTTAGTTAGGGAAATAGTTCCCAACTAACTTGCTATAAGCCAATATAGCCAATATACAGCCAAACCTGTCTGAATGGCCACCTGTCTATAGCTCAGCCAACCTGTGTGTAGTAGCCAGTAAAAGTGATACCAATTTGAGATAAACTGCTGAACAGAAAAAAAAAGCACAACAAAATATTTGATAGCTAGTTTTAACCATATCTTCAAGACTTCACCATGAAATATATGCTCAGTATTTTGAAATCAATATTTATATGACAAAAATTGCATTATTGGTTTATATTGAGTATATATGGGACAGGTCCAAGGTTTTTGACTGTTCATTAACAAATAGAGACCGCCCTAGAGAAATGTCATATTTTGATATTCTGAAAACTATTCCTCGAAATACACTCTGTATAAGGGTAAATCAAAATCAATATTTCGGTTTAAACGAAAGAAGCCAAAAAAAAGAGGAAAAAATGGATATGAAATCTTGTTAGGAGTATATGGGGCAGGTCCAAGGTTAGTGACATTGCATTAACGGAAAATAGAGACAGCCCCACTACTAGCAGAGCTAGTCACAGGGAAAAATAATCATTACAATACCCGTCTGGATTGCAAAGCCACCTGCACATGTATGCAAAAAAAAATCGTTCAGACTTTGATATGATAGCTAGATCGTTGCCCGAGGCGGGGAAAAAAAACTCTGTTACCCTCCAATAGTTTGAATAGACCGCTTCTGTAATGTATGCAAATATTATGCGTAGGACGTCAGACTCCCCGTTGGCAAGCTTAACAATAGTAACTATGTCCGGCAAGCTCCGGCAAACGTAGCTTGCCGGACCTAGTTACTATTGTTAAGCTTGCCAACGGAGAGTCTTACGTCATACGCATATTATTTGCATACATTACAGAAGTGGTCTATTGGGAGCTCATTGTTTCCACGGGGAAAAAATTGGAACATTCAAGGTGTTTGCTGCTTCGGTGGTAACATTTAGGAGGGATCGAGAGAAAGGCGTGCTCTTTATACCCACTATATGGTTTGGGACCTCATTGAGTGGCAACCAAATATGTCGAGCACATATATTTGTTGATTAGTGTACATTGAAAAAGTATGAAATGAATTGCACACTTTTAGTTTGGTAGCCATGATCATTGGATGGGGACACAAAGCATAATTATATATTGTTCACATTCTGTTTTTTTTTTCAGAACCCTGTAATTGTATTCATGAGGAAAAAGTACCCACTTTTGCTTCAATGGTAGTTGATTTGGAGAAAAAAACAAACAAATTATATTGCCATCCTTATCCTTGATAGCTATGTCATCATTACAGTGTGTGTGTGCATGGGGTAGGGAAGTAATGTGTCTAATAACTAGGTACTCACTGGTGCATGGGTCTATGATTGGTGGAAATCACAAGTGTGCCGCTTGCTATGGTAGCTGCTGATTATACACACGTGTGTGCCGGCTAGCCAGGGTAGCCAGGGTCTTCAATGCAGATCAGTAATTCAAACAGCGATCGAGTCACGTTACAATTCGGGGAGTGAGCCATTTGAAAGTTTTGCGGGGAATAAACAAGTAGCCACTAAAAATGCAAGGGAGATATTGTGTGTCATCTCTTCGCCCGATAATTACACGATAATTACACGTGGGGGCTGTCTACGTCTATAAACAGAGTAGATCGATCCGAGACACCTTTTCTCTCTCTGTTTGATCGAACTCCCAACTTATTGTGATTCGCTTCATTAAATAATTGATGGGGATGCGTGGAGTACGGAACTTTTGCCCTCTCGTCTGTTTCGGATGGTAATGTATATGGGGTGCCAAATCCTCTTTTTGTTTGGACTTCCTGTGCCAGTTAGTAGTTACTCCTCGTTGTGACTGTTCTCACGGAATAACCAATGGGGATGGCCAACTCTTCAGTGTGCGTTTTCCTTTCCTAATTCGTTGCAACTAGCTAGTAACTTTAAGGTCTGCGACGGTTTATCAGTAATCGCCGAATAACCGATGGGGATGGCCGACTCTTCAGTTGCGCTCTCCCTCTCTCTAACTCGTTGCAACTTATGTTCACAGCGAGCGGGGTGATTAATCTCACTGATAGCGCTCCGGCTCTCACCTTTATAGCACGCGCGTGATCGTACCTGTGGGGGCGGTCTCCAGGGAAATCAGGGATTAATCTAATTGGTTGCCTCTTACCAAAGAACTTTATATATCGAGTGAGTGTGATCCTTCTTTTCCCGTTTTTTTTTATCTAATCGAGAAAAGTCAATTTGTCATTGATCTTCGATCACGATCCTAAAAGTGGAAAACGTTAAAAGGCCAGCGGAGATCTTCTTGACTCATGTACATGTTTGTTCAATGAGGGAATCTGATGTATCTGATTTCTAATATGACAAATATACATTTAGATTGAATCATTGCAGTTTAATTGCGGGAGTTTTGGAATTGCTGCTCTTTTGAAAAATGTGGAATATGTTTATACAAGCTATAGCAAAGTTCTGTTTTGTAATCGTGGTACCAAATAATTGAAGCAAATTTGCATTAAATTGCAGTTGTGGTGGAATAGTTGAATAGTTGTAAACTACCAACTGTTTTGTTAATTGTGATATATATTGCTCCAGCTGTCTTGGAAAATGGAATAGGTTGCTTAAAAAGAACTACCGTATGTTGAATTGTGGAGTTGAACTTTCATGCACCAGGTCTCATCTCATGGAATTAACTGCTAAAGTTAAAGGCATTCTTCATTCAGTCATGGAATAATAAATCAGGAGCCATTTTGAAATTGCGGAATTAATTATTACAGCCGCTTATAAATCTGGAATCATACCATGAGGAATAATCAGCACTTGCCTCTGCAAAAATCATTGAATTGATCGAGCTTGGAAAAAGCAGAGGAAATATATTATATAGGATGGATCGCAACAAGAAAGAAAAGAGGCGGTATTCCAGCTACGACGCTCGGACATTTCACACAGATGTGAGTACGATCAGATTTGTTTTTTTTCCCTAAATTTGTTTAATGTTTCTTATTCTAAGGTATCACATCATGGCTTCGCATCAGGGTACAGAAAAGTAGGCCAGGCTGTAAAGTAGATTTTCCGGTCTTCTCTCCATCAATAGTTTGATTGATTTGATCGATTGAACCATTTTATTTCATATTCAGTAAAAAACAGGTTTTTAAAATGAAACAAAGATACAATTGTGTGGGGAAATGAAATAGATCATTTATCCTTTAAAAAAAACTTTTTTTGAGTACATTTTTTTGAGTATGCATTTTTTTGAGTACATTTTTTTGAGTATGCATTTTTTTGAGTATGCATTGATTGAGGATCAGATTTCTTAGAAGCAGCCAACCTGTCTTTTGGTGGCCACTACTAGTAAGTAGTGGCCACCAAAAGTAACCCCCACAAAGAAAAATTGTGTTATTGAACCTGTCTATAGAGGTCATCTGTCTACAGTGGCCACTTTCATTGTTTCTTTTTACTAGGTAGTCAGTCACTATACACAGGTTGGACTGAAGAACTTATACTTCTCTTTAAATGATAGTACTGTAGATATTATTTACTTATTATTTATTTATTTATTTATTTATTTTATCAACCACACCCTGGCTGCTGATGATGAGTGTGGAATAACTCACCTGCTAAATTGGACATTTACTAATTATCGTGACTTTATGGGCTAACTCTTGCCGGAGTGTTGCCCTAGCGGAGCCAATTCGTTGGTATGTTTCATTACTGTATAATGTTTTTGTTATCAAATACATGTAGGACACTTGTCCTAGTTTTCTATATTTTTGTTTTTATTCTGCATGTTTTTCTTTAAATAATACAATTTCACAGTTTACCTTGGAATTGTTTGCACAATTGTGATATATAATATACTGGTACACTTGATGGCCAATTTTTGTTTTTTTAAACATTTGTTGTTTTGAAGTAATGCTGTATCAACTATCAAAACAGCTAGTGCATTTAAAGTTCAAAATTAGCCATGTGTAATGTATGCAGAATGCTATATATCTAACCACATTGGCTAGGTTATACAAAGAATGCATATGATGACATAAATGGTACCCTGGGGTACCAAACGAATATCCGCCATTTTGTTTAATTATTTATTTATTTTTCAGGGCTGTACCGGGGTATAGCGTGCATACAAGCGTGCGCTGCACTGCATGCACAACGCAATACGGTTGTGCTTTAAGTGGACACAAGATGGCGCTACACAACGCGGTACCCCGGGGTACAACGGTACCCCGGGGTACCGCGTGTGTCATCATATATACAAATCAACTCGTCTATGATGGGTTTAAAAACAAGCAAAGCTCCTGTATCTATCATTCCCCTTTTTTCCCGACTGAGATACAATTATATTTAGGCTAACACGATTTATTGTTAGTGATTAAGACTATATTATGTTGGTGAAGGTTGATTTTGGGAAAAAACACATTTATAATGTATGTTGACAAAAGACTGATCAATTACAATATCAATATGAAATAGTCAGGGACATCAACATTGGCAAATTCAAATAAATGTTAGCACACTGCTTTTATGTTAAAGGGACTCAGTAACATTGTCCAAATCCTCAAAATCCATTTGGAAAACTAGCAGTTCTCTCATACCTTGTTTTGTTCGTATTGACAAAAAAAACATGGGACAGGTTTCTTTTTTTTTCAAATTTCCCTTTCGTTACAAAGATATGAACGATTGAAGTTTTCAGATAATAAAATATCAGTTGGAGTTTTGAAACCGTGTACAAAGTGAGTGCTGTGAGTTAGGGAATATCACTTTGCATTTTTGCTCATTACTCGGCCATATACAACGTCCATTTGACTTGAAATTTTCAAATTTGCACATGTCAATTAAGTTACTTTGTTGACATATATATGTGCAAAAAGTGATGAATGGTTGATACAATGTATATTGCTGTTATCTGATATGTCCACAGGGTATTGTGTGAAGATTCCAATTCAAATGGACGTTATATGGCCGAGTAATGAGCAAAAATGCAAAGTGATGTTCACAAACTCATTGCACTCACTTTGTACACGGTTTTCGCGATCCGTTGTATTATTGAACATTTGAACACTTCAATCGTAAATATCTTTTTAACGAAAGGGAAATTTGAAAAACCGTAACTTGTCCTATGATTTTATTGTTAATAATGTACAAATACAACAATGTATGAGGGAACCGCTAGAATTCCAAATGGATTTTGAGGATTTGGACAATGTTACTAAGTCCCTTTAATTCACATGCCCCCCTCAATTAATCGACCTCGCTACGCCAAGTCTGCTCAGTACATATTGAGCGATTTGGCTATTATTCTGTCCACCTGTAATCGGAGTAAAGCATTGTCTACTATTTAAACACTCATGAATATTTGCTATAGATTGGATTTCATGAGACAGACTATGCAAGCAGGCAATCAAAAGTTAAAGGGACCTAGTAACATTAATGGTCCAGCTCCTCAAAATTCAATTGGAATATCTTGTTGTAATCATATTAACAATAGATGCATGGGACAGGTTTCAGTGTGTAGAATTTCCATTTCGTAAAAAAGATATTTACGATTGAAGTGTTCAGATGTTAAACTATCCACTGGATAGTTGTAACCGTGTACAAAGTCAGTGCAATGATTTAGTAAATATCACTTTGCATTTTTGCTTAATATTACTAGGCCATTTCACTTGAAATTTTCACACAATACCCAGTGGACTGTGGACATATATACATTGTATCAACCATTCATCACTTTTTGCACATGTCAACAAAGTTACTAGATCCCTTTGAAATTGCTCAATATTTCACACCTTGAGAGTAATGGTAGGAATATCCCTTACTGCAATATTATTATTTCACTCAAGCCTATTGTTGCCTCTGGGCATATTAAAGAAAAATATTGGCTTTAGATTTAGAAACACTTCTAAGAAATGAAGGAATCTAGAATACAATTGTGTTCTTTTGAACTTTGGACTTTCTCAAGGGTACTATCGTCATTTGAGAAGAAGAAGGTCGCTAAGTCATGTTTTGTACTTGGAGATCCTCATGTTTAGAGTCAGGGATATGTAAGTTGAGAAAGAGAAGGTCGCTAAGTCATGTTTTGTACTTGGAGATCCTCATGTTTAGAATCAGGGATATGTAAGTTGAGAAAGAGAAGGTCGCTAAGTCATGTTTTGTACTTGGAGATCCTCATGTTTAGAGTCAGGGATATGTAAGTTGAGAAAGAGAAGGTCACTAAGTCATGTTTTGTACTTCAGAGATAATCATGTTTAGAGTCAGGGATATGTAAGTTGAGAAAGAGAAGGTCACTAAGTCATGTTTTGTACTTGGAGATCCTCATGTTTAGAGTCAGGGATATGTAAGTTGAGAAAGAGAAGGTCGCTAAGTCATGTTTTGTACTTGGAGATCCTCATGTTTAGAGTCAGGGATATGTAAGTTGAGAAAGAGAAGGTCGCTAAGTCATGTTTTGTACTTGGAGATCCTCATGTTTAGAGTCAGGGATATGTAAGTTGAGAAAGAGAAGGTCGCTAAGTCATGTTTTGTTCTTGGAGATCCTCATGTTTAGAGTCAGGGATATGTAAGTTGAGAAAGAGAAGGTCGCTAAGTCATGTTTTGTACTTGGAGATCCTCATGTTTAGAGTCAGGGATATGTAAGTTGAGAAAGAGAAGGTCGCTAAGTCATGTTTTGTACTTGGAGATCCTCATGTTTAGAGTCAGGGATATGTAAGTTGAGAAAGAGAAGGTCACTAAGTCATGTTTTGTACTTCAGAGATAATCATGTTTAGAGTCAGGGATATGTAAGTTGAGAAAGAGAAGGTCACTAAGTCATGTTTTGTACTTGGAGATCCTCATGTTTAGAGTCAGGGATATGTAAGTTGAGAAAGAGAAGGTCGCTAAGTCATGTTTTGTACTTGGAGATCCTCATGTTTAGAGTCAGGGATATGTAAGTTGAGAAAGAGAAGGTCGCTAAGTCATGTTTTGTACTTGGAGATCCTCATGTTTAGAGTCAGGGATATGTAAGCTGAGAAAGAGAAGGTCGCTAAGTCATGTTTTGTACTTGGAGATCCTCATGTTTAGAGTCGGGGATATGTAAGTTGAGAAAGAGAAGGTCGCTAAGTCATGTTTTGTACTTGGAGATCCTCATGTTTAGAGTCAGGGATATGTAAGTTGAGAAAGAGAAGGTCACTAAGTCATGTTTTGTACTTCAGAGATAATCATGTTTAGAGTCAGGGATATGTAAGTTGAGAAAGAGAAGGTCGCTAAGTCATGTTTTGTACTTGGAGATCCTCATGTTTAGAGTCAGGGATATGTAAGTTGAGAAAGAGAAGGTCGCTAAGTCATGTTTTGTACTTGGAGATCCTCATGTTTAGAGTCAGGGATATGTAAGTTGAGAAAGAGAAGGTCGCTAAGTCATGTTTTGTACTTGGAGATCCTCATGTTTAGAGTCAGGGATATGTAAGTTGAGAAAGAGAAGGTCACTAAGTCATGTTTTGTACTTCAGAGATAATCATGTTTAGAGTCAGGGATATGTAAGTTGAGAAAGAGAAGGTCGCTAAGTCATGTTTTGTACTTGGAGATCCTCATGTTTAGAGTCAGGGATATGTAAGTTGAGAAAGAGAAGGTCGCTAAGTCATGTTTTGTACTTCAGAGATAATCATGTTTAGAGTCAGGGATATGTAAGTTGAGAAAGAGAAGGTCGCTAAGTCATGTTTTGTACTTGGAGATCCTCATGTTTAGAGTCAGGGATATGTAAGTTGAGAAAGAGAAGGTCGCTAAGTCACTTTTTGTACTTCGGAGATCCTCATGTTTAGAGTCAGGGATATGTAAGTTGAGAAAGAGAAGGTCGCTAAGTCACTTTTTGTACTTGAGAGATAATCATGTTTATAGTCAGGGAGTCATCAGTTTAGAAAGAGAAGGGTGCTACTGTAAGTCACATTTCGTACTTGGAGATCCTCAATGTTTAGAGTCAGGGATATGTCAGTGAAATGAATGTTTCGTCTGTCAACTTGATTTTTTGTGTACAAAAGCCCTAAAATCCAATTTACCAAAGTGCAGAAGATAATTTGTAAGCTTTGCCCACTTTAGAATTTTTTCCAAATATGAATAAGAAGTAGAGCTCTGCAAAAGTTGATAGCCTGCAAAATTTCTCTTTTCCTGAGGCTCAGTAAAATGTTGACATGTTGGAAATCCAGTAGACTCCTCTATACCAGAGCTATATGGCTAGCCTCACACTAAAGCCCTCTGCAGACAGAGCCGACTCGACCCAATTCGACTGGTTTTCATTCGGATCGGCTCAGTTTTCAGTGCCTTGCAACACACATTTTGCCAGTCGAAAGACAGTCGGATGCTATTTGGGGCCAATTCAACACGATGAAACCTATCAGACCGACTGGGCCCACCTCTAGCCTGATTGAAACCAGTCGGATCGGGTCGAGTCGGCTCTGTCTGCGCCGGGCTTTACTTGTTTTCTGTACTGGCCCATTCGAGCAAGTAAAATCATACATTTTGAAATTGTACTTGCCCAAATATAAAATTTACTTGCCCACTTACTTCTATAGAAAATATGAAATTACATTGTTCTCTTGTCGTTGAACAATTATTTAATAGTTGCCCGATCGGGCAAGCAATCTACACAATTTATTCAATTTTGCTTGTCCCAAACCAATTTTTACTTGCCCCGGGCAAGCGGGCAAGTGCTATTGTCGAGCCCTGCTTATGGACAAACATGATGTTGTTTTCAATTTTGACCCAAAACAGCCAGTTACAGGAAACCAGTTATTTTGTGAACATGTTTTCTTCAAAACTGGCGGTAGTAATTCATTACTGTTCCATATCTGCATGTCATTTCTCTCATTGGGGAGAGGGAGGGAGAGGTATGTCAGTTGACATTTCTACGGGGGGGGGGGGGGGGGGAGGGCCTCAGGGCAATTTAGCCCATGAAATGCTGTAAAGACCCTATTAGATGAAAACTGAAAATTATATAAGTCACCTTATTTTGCATGAAGTTTCGAATAAAACAATTTTCAGAGTGAAATTTGAATCTAGGCAGAAATAATACACCCAATGAAAACAAAACAAATGTATTTCCTCTGGGGGTATGACATCTACTCATTCATCCCCCCCCCCCATCCAATGAACAATTACATAAACTGTATATCCTATGCTATGCCAGTGTTATTATCTGCAAATTTGGCATCATATAGAGGAGGCTCAACCCATAAGGTGGCATGCGTAACTCAATTTAGCCAAAATTGACTTTACCCCCTTCTCATTCTCACCCCAGGATATATGGGTCATTCTTCGATAAGTGTATAGTTTTGCGTCCCGCTACTTTGGTGTCGCATAGAAAAAGAATTAAAGCTTTTTTGTTGTTATCTCTTTGTGTTGACTTACAAGTAAGTAAAAATTCAACTAATACAAAAAAAAGTAAAGTGATAACTCTTATACTTTTTTTTATATTATTTTTTTTAATGTTCCACCCCCCTCAAAATCGCATGTCACGATGGCATCATGTAAAAATATCATAATATAGCATTTCAAAAAAGATGCATATTTTTTGTCCTAATATACCTTAATAAATTCAATTTTATGAGTTGACTACGAATACCAAGATTAAATACGCACACATGCAACGATAAAAAAGAAAAAAAGAAAAAAGGAATCTGTTTTGTGTGTCCCGATATTTTGCGTCATCTCCGTCACGCATTTTGAGTCCGTCATCTACGGTACAAAAATATGCTAAATTTGAGTGATCGTGGTGGCAACATGTCGGGTGACTAGGTAGTAGAAAGAAGAGACACGTTTTTTCCCCGGTCTATAGGTAAGTAACATTGTTTTTTTGAGATCTTTGTCAAAAACCAGGTCCGTACCTTTATTAAGCGTCATCTCCGAACGCTTGATATTAGCTAGATAAAGATATTAGATTGAATTTCTAATCATTTGTATGAATGTGCCCGCGGAACAACTATACAACACTATCGCTTATTTGTATTGCATACATTGCTATAAGCTATCAGCGATTTAAATGTGTCTGAATGTCATCTCCGTCACGCATCATCTCCGTCACGTTTTTTTCGTGACGGAGATGATGATTATCATCTCCGAACGATTGATATTAGCTAGATAAAGATGTTAGATTGAATTTCTAATCATTTGTATGAATGTGCCCACGGAACAACCATACATCACTATCGCTCATTTGTATTAAATACATTGCCATTAGCTATCGGCGCTTTAAATGTGTCTGATAGTCATCTCCGTCACGCGTCATCTCCGTCACGGCTCTTTTGTGACTGAGATGATGAGTTTTAGTTGGATTGTCAACTCAGTTAATTGACACACAATGTTGTTCAAAATTGATTAATATTCTATGACAAAGCTTAGTTTGCATGAATTTTAGATTATTATATAACATGTGATTATAATGTATTCTTAAACATGTTAAATACACGCTTCAGTCATTTCCGTCACGCTTCAGTCATCTCCGTCACGCTGAGTTCAAATGCATAAATTTCAACAAAGATTAAACTCTGGTAAAAAATATTGGTATTGGTATTTTTAGAGATCTATTTACTCATAATCATGTACCTCTCTTCATCCTAATTTCCTGAGAAAATTTCATCACACTGATTGAAAGCAAAACTATTTGGCAAAATTCACTATTTATTCAGCAAGGCAAGTATAAATGGTGGCTCTAGAGAAAACAAATGTGATTATGGTTGACCAATGTTTTTTTTTCTTTTCACAGTCACCCTTTCTTTCCAAACAAAGATTGAATAAGAAGTGAATTATGTTCTTCAGTTAAAATGCGACGATCTAGTTGTGCAAAAATGTTGTGACGGAGATGACGCATTAACAGTGTACATGTTAATAAAAACCCCAAAAATATTACATAGCCCCATTAAAGATCGCGCCAAACAATATTTCCCTAATCTACAGATGTTAACATATATTAAACACACAGAAAGAAAGTGGAGAAACAGTTTTGATTTTCACGACCTCACGATGGTCGAAAATATACACTTATCGAAGAATGACCCATATGTCCACAGATCTATGGTCAAATGTTGCTTGTACAATCAGTCCTTTTCAGGACTCACCATGCCAATCCTCCCCTCTCACATAGTGCAACCGCAAACCACCACGCGTATTAGATCTATGGTCATTGTTGTCATGGCTACATGAGTGTGGACAGTATCAGACAGTGGTCAGTCTGAGTAGTAGTAGGGTCCATGGTCTGGTCTGACCACTAGATCTTATATTTGTGACCTACATTCCACTGACCCTAATTAGGGTCAGTAGAATGTAGGTCACAATTAAAGACCAGTGGCCATATTCATAAAAGCCCGATAGCCTATCTGTCAGCTAGGCCTTATATCATTGCCAAAATGCCACTTTGGACGATAACTAGCGGCGAACTTACGGAACTCGCTTGGATGATCACCTTTGTTTTCACAGACCAGTGCATAACACACACGTGCATAGGTATGTCTTTTATGTGTGTAGATTTTGCACGCTGCCTATGCCCTTACCATATTGACCAATCAACGAGCGTTTAAGCCCTGTAATACAATAGCCATTTAAAATCTTCGTAGCGGGTTGCTAAATCGTAATTCAAGAAGCACTGCTAACCATACCGATAACAAGCTAACAACTCGGATGATCTAATTTATTCATCGTGGCTGTCATGGTAACATTCCATCTGTTGCAAATTTGTTTGACATCGCATAAAAGCGCAGAACGTATTGTTCCTTATTGTTCCAATCATAAAAGCGTCTTATTGAGTTTATTATGTGTTCTACAACGTGATACAGTAAGGGGGGTAGTATAACATAAGTGTCTTATCTGGGGTAAACGGGGGGGGGGGGGGGGGGGGGGGAGGGCGTAACTTGTGTCCAAAACAAAAAGCTTGCTATAATTCCTATATATAAGGGTGTTACTGTAGCGTGAGTAGGAATGATGTTTTTTTTTTCGGGGCGGGGGGGGGGGGGGGATCACGCGTAAGCACATGTTTTCATAGCCACCCCAATGAAGTAAAACCAAATACATCTCCCTCCCCATTGCGATCAAGCTCCGCCACGCTTATAATATGATAGCATGACAAGGGAAACTATTCAATTGCAGTGAAAACAGAAACGTATTATATAAATCACATAAAATCAATCCGAACTGCAAAATTAAGCTAATATGTCACAAAAAGGACAAATAAAGGCAAATTACTCTCCAGATAAAAACATGTAATTTAAACTGATAAAATATGTTATTGCTGAAGTACAAGGATGCTAGGACAAACACGGAAAAGTATGTTACTTGGGGAACTATTTTGAACTAACATCACGCTATCATTAAAAAATCTCTTGTATCCCTTATTCGAATATTCTTCTTGCCATGTTCACGATCGCGCCACACACACATATACACACAAAAACCGGGCAGATTGTTACTTGCTAGCAATTTAGAGGTACATCAGAGTACCTCTAAATTTTTGGTCCAGTGTCGCTAAAATTTGTCCTATCTGGCTTTGGTGAATAAGAAAAAAATAGCTGGGTGTTAGGTCGTCATTCAACTTCACGCCTTTGTTGTAAGTCCAACAAAGCTCTATTCAGAACGTCCCGCATAAATAGATTTCAATGCATTTAGTCGGCACCGCAGATCTATTGTTGTAATTGTTCGCATTTCGACTAACAATGTCGTGGAATACCAAATGCTTGTGGAATTTAGACAGATGGGTTGTCATGCTAGGCCAGGCCTTGACTACGATAGCGAATTTAGCCTATCGGCCTTTTGTGAATACCAGTTAAGCCTAGCGGACATCGAAATCGTAATTTGATCAACCAACTAGCTTATCGGGGTTTTATGAATATGGCCACTGACCCATTTACCAGGCAGGTCAAGCCAGCCAGAAGCTGGATGGCAATCTTCTTGAAACTTGCCTCTTGGTCTACACCTATTTATTCTTCTGCTTCTACCTCTTCAGGTTCAAAGCCAAATAACAGTATTGGGAAACGCCCCACACACAACAAAATGAAAAATATGCTTTCATCACCTACCATGTGAAAGAATATATCAATATAATTGTGTTGTTTCCACAGGTCTATTATTTTGTAGTATTATAGATAAAGATTATTTGATTTTGGTGTAACACACATTCTCAATAGACCCCAGCTGGAGTACTTTGCCCTTTTGTGGGAGGGGGGGGGGGGGGTAGAAGGGGTGGGGATGGGAGGGGAGGGACCAGTCATGAATGGGTTAAAAGGAGAGGGACCCCCTACACTGTACAGTAATTTGCCATTTGGGAAAACAGTTGTGTATTTAGGGTGATAGGTCAAGAGTTG
>JBAMJV010008966.1:0-42389 GCA_037951105.1 Echinarachnius parma | reverse complement strand
TAAGCGTGAACGTGCTACACTGCTGTATATGATTAGTGCCGAGCATGTACGATTTTCTCTAGCATGCACCCAAAACAGCTGCGAAGATGCCGAACTACGTACCCAATCTTTCCTTTTCTTTGATTTGGGAAAGGGTTAGGGTTCCTCTTTGTACGTACCAAAACAAAGGCTTGTACAGTGAACGAATTGCCTAGACCCGTATTTTTTCTATAGTTACCAGGTTACAGTTTTAAGAAATGCAAGTTTGTCATTTACCCCTACTATTTCACCTTAAACAATTGAGCTGTAGTATCGAGATGACATTGTTCCCTGTCTGAAGCCAATTTAGTTGCTTTTACAGGTGATATATCAGAATAATAAATGCTCGTGGTCCTAGATTAGGCTTCGCTAGGGCGGAAATAAATGCACGACTTTTTGTCATCATTATGATCTATATATAACCATGATATTTCTAAGTATAACTATTGAATTAAAAGAAGCAAAAATATTATAATTATGGAGGATTGCGAACGCGTACGCGCTCAGTTGATATCAATTAGATTCAAAATAGCTCGTATGAACACCCTCGTTCTGACTAGAAAATTTGTACTATCATATGTTTAACATGTTTTCGAAGTAGAAACAAATAAAAACCACATACTAAATAATTTGATATAATGATAAACTATAAGCAGTGCAATGTATTTTTTGTTCACTCCGATTTTTCTAAAAATACGTTATTAAACTAATAGATAAAATCGCATTGGCTAGACCACTCAACGTCAGCAGTCCAAAAAAACGTCACGTTTCGGCGCAAACAGTGTGTGTGGGTGTCCTTTCTATGTGCGCCACTCAGAGCATCCATAAAGAGCCTGCGATAGCAAAACAGAACTATGCCCACTCTCAAATGAAATTCATGGAACGGGTGATTCAGGGACATTTGGGATGTGTGAAAATAGGTCTTACTACACAGTTGCTTTGTGTTATGCGTTTGGGTTCGCTTTAATGATAACAGGCTTTTTACTTAGTCGTGTGTAATTTGTATACCTTTCGAGCATGGTGAAGTTCATCCATTACGAGTACTGTACTACCCCTTTAATGGAAATTGTCTAGTCTCAGCCTTGGCTCGGCCTGGAATTATCGTGAGCCAGGGCGGGAGGTGGTTTACGCAGATGCTTGACAAAGCTAAGTCACTTGTTATGCCTAGTGTGGATTGGAACAGTGGCTTGCATAACTCTGCGCATTGCGCATTACGGTCTTGTTATATCAGCGCGTGTGTTCTAACTTGGCACAAATATAATTATTAGATCTCATTGTAGCAATACTTATAAATATTTTTAAGAAATGTAGCTCTTTGAAAGTATTTTTTATTGCTGTTAGATTAAAAATAGTTGTAACGATTCACCACCCAGCTAAAAATTACCCACCAGCCACGTAGAAAAAGTGTTGATCCGAGACCAAGATTTTTCAAAAATATCGAGGCCCAGACCAGGACCAGTCCAAATGTTTCAGAGAGCCGAGACCATTTGTTTGAGGAATCGTGTAAGCGGAGAGGGGGGGGGGGGGGGGGGGGTTGTCTGTAGAAAATGTTTCGAAGCCGAGACCAAGATTATCACATTTTCGAGGCCGAGACCAGGATTCGTCACAATTTTCAAGCCGATACCAGGATCCATATCAAAATTGTCAAGGCCGAGAGCATTGGTAATGATGATCGAGATTCGAGACCGATACAATGTGTCTCGAGACCAGCTAAAAAATGGGTAAGGGGGGGCTAAACCTCCCCCCCCCCGGTACGCCCTATGCTGGTAATTCACGTCGCTTGGAACATAACGCTTTAATAAATACGAGTCTAGGGTTTACTTTCTAGGAAAGTATGTAAAGTGAACTTGAGCGTGATGTGATCACGTGCATACATTTCCACTTTATGTACGAAATGTACAAATATCACTGGTTTCGATTAAAAATAAGCCATGTTTGGAATTTTATTTGGGGAGAGGCATCAACCCAAAAGCCCCCCCCCCCCCCCCCCCCCTCCCCCCATCCAACCACCACCAGTACGCCAGTGACTCACACACACACAATAACCATTATATGATGTCTCCGATCGCCCTATTGAGAAAAATGATAACCGTCCAAACGGAATCTAAAAATTATCGCCCCGCAAAATGAGTCAAATATTAACGTGCGTCGGAACTACTGAAACTCATGAAATGTGATCGGTTGGCATAGTCAACTATTAAAAACCCGTCGCCCCAAGTTCATGCGATCTTTTCAATTCCTGAGATATTGATCAAACAGCTTAATGACAGGCAAAATTTTGCTAGTAGTAGTAGTAGTAGTAGTAGTAGTAGTAGTAGTAGAGTATAGTGTTTTTTAGCATCGCGTTCCGCGACATTATAACGTTCGCGAAATTGAAAAATGCGGGCATATATCTTCTCGAATTGTCACATGACGATGCTCGCGAAGGTTTGTGTATAATTGAGTCATGTAAGGGCTGGTGTTTGGTTTCTGATTACTTAGGAATCTTGAAAAAGGAGGTGTGTTTGGGAAGTGGTAGAGGGTGGGTCACGGCAATTGGAAAACCGGAGATGGATGATCGGAGATGGAGATACGGAGATGGATTTCCAAAAAAAAAGAAGTTTGGATAGGGAGGTGGGTGGGGTGGGGTGAGCTCTATCAACATTATATTTGAATGTTTGGAATTTGTTTTAACTTTGCAAGGCCCCTAAGTGTGTATTGAAATGCAAAAAAAAAAAAAAACACTTTAAAGGCCATTTGTACTCTTTTTGCGTGGAAAAAGGGGTGTAAGTTTATGAAAAATCTTCTTGAAATGCCGCGGAATAGGGGGGTAAATTTTCAACTTCTTTACCATCATGTGTTCGCCTTCGAAATATGAAGTGGACCACCACCGGGATACACGCGACAGTGTTACTACTATTGACTACAAAACCTCATCTTACATATTTTAACGACTTAGCGTTTCTTTTGGATAAATTTATTTACGGTCCTTAAAGAGTTTAAATCTGGCAAAATAGTAAAACGGTAATTAAAACAAGTTTGGGGACTATCTCATAATTTACACATTTCAAATGTTCTTATCGTTGTATGTCTTTACAGGTACTTATTTCTTTACCCTGACCATCCACAAGCGTCGCGGCCCTCACAGCTACCGTATGTCCGTGTGCTGGTCGACGGCGTGCACATCTTCAGTGCAGACGAGTGCTGTGACGAGGATCCCTACCGGGACAGCATCCACCAACTCAATCCTGCTCACGCTCAACCAGGGGCCAGGAAGAGTCTGGGACGCAGCTCGTCGCTCGGTCGCGTGTTGGCCACACTGTACGCACGACAACACCCTTCACAGGGTTCTTGGTTTTTGCCTGAAAGTCCCCAATCTGGTCTCGCACTCGCGGACTTTTTAAGGGAACTAGTAACAATTGTCCAAAATCCTCAAAATCCAATTGAATTCTAGCGGTTCCCTTATTCTTGTTGTATAACATTGTAAGCATGTGACAGGTTTGGATTTTTCGAATATGCCCTTTTACTTAAAAAGATATTTACGATTCGAGGTGGTTAGTGACTAAAGCGGTAGTACAGTTTCGGTAAGGCGGAGCTTTAGTAACCCACTAACATTACAAACTAATAGTTCTAACCTCCACCCCATTACTCAAAAGGTATAGAAAATTACAAAGTAAAAAGAGCCATTAAAACACAAGAGACGCTCTCTATAAAATGCATTGGTTTCCATCATTTTCATACCAAATTATGCACTGTGATGTTTTGTTATAATAATGATTAAATAGAAATATCATTAACAACTATTAAAGCCTATTTTGACATTTTGAAAAAGTGTATGCTTTTTAATGTAAAAATAAAAAAATCATTGAATAAATCTGCGGCCCAGATTTATTCCGAATTGATATATTGTATTGATATTCAGCCGTTTCTGAACCGATTTTGACAAATAAAGTTTAATCTGTCATTAAAATTGTATGCTCTTTCAAATGTTACACTTAGTTTTGTCATTATCTCACACAAAACAATATGTTTTGTGCAGGCCCCCTCTATAAGAAACACTGAACTACCCCTTTAAACTTTCCACTAGATAGTTGTAACGCCTGTACAAAGTCAGTGCAATGAGTTAGTGAATATCACTTTGCATGTTTAATCATTTATCGGCCATATAGACGTCTATTTAACTTGAAATGTTCGCACAATATACAATGGACATGCAGGTAACAACAAATACATTGTATCATCCACTTATCACTTTTTGCACATGTCAACAAAGTTACTAGATCCCGTTAAGGAGTCGATCTTCCCGGTATTAGACCCGGCCTTCATCTGACGGACGAAAATCGTATAAATTTATCATAATGTATGGGTGTAAAGTATATATCTATTTTAGGCTTAAGCAAATCAAGGTTTGTTCCGGTTGAGCTTCGTAAAAATTTAGTCTACACATGGTTTGATTACGTGATTTGATTGGTGACGTTTAAAATCATATTATACTAAAATGATACAAACAAACAATTTTACTCCAACATTAATCTAGTCGGTTGACCATGTTTTTTATCCATATGTCATGATTGTTTGAACGCATTGGTTGTACAATCTATCTTCTTCGTTAGCGATCAGCATGTCTTTGTATCTTTCCAAAATTCATTCAACCTGCATTTTACTCTTAACATTATTAATGTTTTTTTTTTCAAAATGAATTAATTTGGAACATAATTGTGTCCAATAATAATGGAACAATATAAATCTTACAAAACAATAATGAAATATTATTAAGTCGTACATTCCACATCTTAAAGGATTTACTTTTGATTATGTTCTATACACATTCCAAACGTAATTTCACGCAAAAATGTCCCAAACGTTTACCCTCTGAACAAAGCAGGGGCATCATTTAAAGTCACTCGCTGTTATGGGCTATCCCATTCATCGTGTACAGCATGGAGGCCTCCATTATATTTGTTTTTGAACCCGGAATTATGAAACGTTCGCTCGCTAAAAAGCTAGTAGAGAGTAGGAACCTCCCCCTTCCGTCTTGCTACGCCGCTAGTGAGTCGACCTTTGGACTCTCATCATGGTTAATGTTTTCTGTCACAAGACTATTATTTACCACCCTTTTGTTATGATGTATGTCTTCAATGTATGGATGTTTAATAATCTGTCTCTTTTTGTTCACTGATGTTCAATTCTAGTGGGAAAGATGCGTAAACTTACATGGATTGCAATAATTATGGCTGTTGCATTCATGCTCAGTTTAGCAACATTTACGCACATCAGTACTTTCCGATACAGAAAAACAATTCCGACACTTAATCCTAATATGTATAGTCTAGGTTTATGGACTCTTTATAATCCTCCTTTCCCCCATATATCGCACGGCTGATAGAGGGCGCGTAATACCACTCCTTACGGAACGCCCGATGAATCCATGTTCCATCGATATACAAACTTGATATTGCACGCTGCCACGCTGCGACATGAGCGACGTTGAAGCCGCCGCACAATATCTAAAGAGTACTACATATACTAAAGTATACACCCAATACAAAATGTGCTCCAATTCACTCCCCGTAAATCGATCATGTGAGTGAACAACGTGAATGGAGCACTTTTTGTCTTGGGTGTACTTTTCATACAGTTGTCGATGGATACCACGAAGACGGCCTGTTGCTATATCCAGTTTGTATATCATCCGATATACACCACCCAATGGAATCAAATATCGATGATCGTGTTCGGACCACTAGTGTTGTGCATAATTTCTCGTTGGTGGTGCTATAGGTGGATAACCATATTTCGATGGGTACAAACAGGAAACACACTTGAGGATCTTATGTACGGTTCCACCGGCGTATGTAGCAATGTTAAGCAACTGACATGGCCACGACGGGTTAATCAATAATCAATGGGTTCCAGTGTGTTCAACGCAGTGGCTAACATTGTTATCACATTTTCATCATATACCTTGATCACAATGGCCCGGAATTTTCATCAGTGTATCAAACTGAGCCCGGCCTAACTAAATACTACCGTTACCAAGTTAAATCATTTAGCAACCGCAGACCTTTTGTTTCGTTGCTAATGGCCACCGGAGATATTATAATGGTATTCTTTTATTATCCAGTCAATCCCTTGACTCGAGTTCTGCTTATAGGCATCAGGACAATGGGCCCTTTGAAATTCAGTCATAGTATAACCGGTCACCAGCAATACAATGTCCAGGATGAGCATGGATGATCCATGACACAATTTAGCTGATGACCGACTATGCTATGACTGAATGTTAGAGGGCCCATTGTCATGATGCATATACTCAGAACTCAAGGGAATGACTGGATGATGAAATGAAACAATTATAAAATCTCCAGGGACCAATAGCAACGAGACAATAGGTATGCAGGTGGAAATTTTTAAAACTGGTTACCGGTAGTCTTTGTCTTATTTGGCCGGGCTCAAGTTGAGCCACTGATGATAATTTGGGCCAGTGTTGGTAGAGAGGGCGCTGCACATCACAATTTTTTTTGTGAGGTAATGAAAAACTGAGTGTCGAATTTGAGAGATCATGGAATTTTTATGGCAGAATACCCTTTTTTGGTCAAAATCGACCCAGAAACGGCTGAAATATCGATAAATCTATGTAATCTTATAATTATTTGGGGCCCAAATAATTAGATGATTTTTTTGTTTTTATTTAAAAAATGCTTGCACTTTTCAATTTTTTCAAAAGCACTTTTTAAATAGATCGATGTTGATGATATCTCTATTTAATCATTATTTCAATAAAGATCACATGCATAATTTTGTATGAAAAATGGTTGAAACAAATGCCTTTTCAGAAAGCGCCCTCTTGCGATTTAATGGCTCTTTTTTAATGATAACGGGCTTTTTACTTAGTCGTTTGTAATTTTGTATACCTTTCGAGCATGGTGGAGTTATAACTATTAGTGTATAATATACTGTCCAGGTTTGGTTACTAAAGTTCAGCCTTACCAAAACGTTACTACCCGTTTAAATACCGCATGATGTGTGCCGTCTCTGATAAAAGCTCTAAAAAATCAGTATGGCCAACACATGCATGGGTGTGTTCACACTTTTTTTTGGAAACCAAAATACTATTTCGGAGATTGTTCCTTTTCATTAATAAGCTTATTATACCAAAAACAATTGTTGCCAGCTTACATCATAATTAAAACACATTCATGTGCGTTCTAGTAAAAGCTTTAAATCTAATTTCTAATTTCAGACTATTGAATGCACTTTGTCTATGGTATTAAAGATGGGACCTGTCATAAAATGATTTGTGTTATTAATCGTGTACCTCTTTTAATGTTCGTTATAATTATGTGTTGTTATTATTGTTGTGGTCATGACTGTTAATAAACATGTTTAATGTGTGTATACGTGTTGTCGGTGTGTCTGCGTGTATGTATGTGGGTGCGTATGGGTATGTGTGTGTAAATAATTATGTGTGCGTGCGTATGAGTATGTGACCCATAGAAGTAGTATATGTATATAAATAACTAGAAGAAAATCTACCAAATCTGCCATAGCACGCAGCAAACTTGGCCGGTTAGGGAAACTTCATGGACTGGGTATTTCGTAGTCTATGATCTAGAACCTCGATCGCAGGCTAAATATAATCCCACCACCCATAATAGATAAACGAGAGAGATGGCTACCAGCCGAGGCCTCGTGAGCAGCGATCACTGGTGTTATGCAGACCTCTCTAGTTGGTGGCGCGGGTGGTAGGAGCTACTTCAGCATGCGATCGAGGGTCTCGATCCTAGACTAAACGTATCCCAGAATTCCATCTTAGCCAGTCCATAAAGTTTCCCAAGAGTAGCGTGCAGTATGACCCCCCCCCCCCCCCCTTGGTGTGACCCACCCCTGCAATTGTTAACATTAATGTCAGTGCGTGTCACAGTTTATGGATCGTGATCAGTGGCGTAGCTAAGGAAGGGCACGGGGGGGGGGGGGGGGCCCAATAATTTTGAAAAAACAATAGAAAACATAAGGGGACCTTTTTTGAAAAAACTAAGAAATACATAAGGTGTGCCCCCCTCCCCGCCAATAATTTTCGTGCCCCCCCCCCCCCCCCCCCAATCAGTCCGACCACGCTACGCCACTGATCGTGATGGGATTTCTAGGACCGTTATTTGCGCAAATGCTGTCTTGACCAGTCGCACTTGAAGCAGTGCTAAACAGTGTTGAAACAGTGTGAACATATCATTTCGCCACCCCCCCCCCCCCCCCCCTCCCCCCCAATAATTCCGAAAATAAGGAAGAAAAAAATTGAGTACAGTGGAACCTAGCTCGCTATAAAGAGGTCGGATATAACAAAACCCTCTTATAACAAGGTCATTTTGCTGGTCCCAGCTTTGTATATGTCTTTGGTTTTTTACCCTGATATAATGAGAAACCTGATATAACAAGGTAATTTTCATGGTCCCATCTTCAAAATCTTCAAAATAGCTGTTTTGATTAAGAAAGTTAAAAAGGACTATGAATCTCATTTTTGCCGCGAGCTTCGCGCGCATACAGTTTCTCATATTGCAAGTTTCATTTTGGTTGCGGGAACTCACATTTCGAAATTTGTTGGGCAGTGTAATTTCTCCAACGCACACCTCAAACGAAGTCATCTATAGCACGCCGTCACATAAAATAAAATAATCTGTAATAGTCAATGCAGTCAATTCGGTCCTTAGACTTCATATAACTGTATAACGTGAAATTTATGTCTTAGGTTTGCACCAAATCGCACAATTTCACGCCCCAAAATACAAAAGCTCCCTACTGTGAGAGGGGGACACCCCCTCCCACAACCTCCCCCGCTCGGTCGCTCCGCTTCCTCGCAATGTCTCCCCTCCACTTTGAAGGAGTTGTTGACGCTGTTGTTGAGTATATGGATGGCTCTATAGTATACCGGATCACGTGGATCCATCACATGCAAAGCTCAATCTCTTCTTCTCTATTCACTGCAAAAACTAGGGTGTTAAATTAACACCTACTGGTCTCTATATCTGGCAACACCAGCCCGGTGTTGTCAGATATAGATACCAGTGGGTGTTAATTTAACACCCTCGTTTTTGCAGTGGTATATGCCCTTTAAGAATACGTTACGAGTAGGTTCACTATTGTATACAATTTCAACACGCATGATAAGAGTTGCAAATGTCTGAAATATAAAAGCTTTCGGGGGCTCTGGACCCCCATTATTGTCCCCAAATGTGGGTGCCCCCAAAGTCAGGTCTTCGAGCCATCAAGACACTTTTAATAAGCACAGAATACAAATTTCGGGGTTTTTAGCTCTCTCAGTGGTCACTCTCGAAATTATTTCAAATTTCCCCCCCCCCCCTCCTCCCCCAATCGCAAAAACGGATCGACGCCCCTGGTAAAGAGAGTATAATTTTGGTCAAGTAACCAAATCTGCACCATTACATTACAAACTTATAGTTATAACTCCACCATGTTCGAAAGGAATACAAAATTACAAACGACTAAGTAAAATGCATGCTATCATTAAAAAAGAGCCGTTCAAACTCAAAAGGGCGCTCTGTAAAATCTAATTGGTTTCAACCCAGGCCTGTTTCAACATATTAAATGAAATATTGTGCATATGGTTTGTATAAATCGTGATGAGAAATATTCTCCATGTGATGTTTTGTTGAAATAGTGATTAGATAGAGATATAATCAACAACTATTAAACAACTTCTTTTGAAAAGTTTTGAAAAGAGGAAGCATTTAAACAAAAAATGGACGGTTGGTTAAAAAATATTGAATAATTGTTGGGCCCCACATTTATTACAATTAGTTACGTTTATGGATATTTCAGCCGTTTGTGAACCAATTTTGATCAAAATAATAAAGTTTATTATGTCATTGAAATATTATGCTCTTTCAAATTTAACACTCAGTTTTTCATGATCTCACACAAATTATTATTTGTAGCGCCCTCTATACCAAAACTCAACTATCCCTTCAAACATGTTTATAAATGATAATGCTTTACGTAATGGCGACTCATTGGCAATTAAAGTTGCGCGGACAAGACATATAGAGGGTCGGGGAAACAATTACTCAGCCGCCCGCATTGGGCCGCGCCATGACAGTCAACTAGGCTGTCAACTAGACAGTCAACATTATATGTTGTAAATATGTGGCAGGAAAGGTGGAATGCCTCGAATAGTGTATTAAAGAAAATGAAAAAGAATATAAATATAAAATACATTGATACATGGTGCTCTAAAAATAGAAAAAATGAAGTATTGTTACACAGGATTCGAATGGGGTGTCTTGGACTCAATGCACATTTACATAAAATTGGTCTTAAATTATCTGGCGATTGTCAGTTTTGTGATGAAATTGAAACTTTTGAACACTTTCTTGTTGATTGTTCGAAATATATTATTGAAAGGACAATGTTATTTGTAGAATTAGGAATTAATGAAAAACAAGATATATATAAGATGTTGGAAATATTCGATACAGAATTGCAAGTGGCATTGATTAACTAGAAGGTTCGATGAATAGCAAAAAAGGATTTGTATTCAGATTATGGTAAATATTTGCTTAGCATCTCTAGTATATTTTTTTAGTGCAAGTTTATTTTGTATACAATTGTAACGGGTGGTAATAGTGAGTGAGCGAGGGTAGACCATGTTATCGAACCACGTGCTACTTGGTATCGCAACTTCAGCTGGTTTCAGGACTTCCCCCCAAAGGATCAGAGCGGGAGCCGGGTCTGTACGTGGCAACACAGAGAGATCTTTATTAGTGACAATATCACATAAACATCAAATTCAACAAAATAACAACCTTCAAATACAAACTATGAGCTTTCTTGCTATGAAATGTTTTCGCTTACAATCCATCCTATCAACCTCTAACAAAACAACAAGCAATGCCATTCTCATAATACTAAAACAAGTACGAAAGTACTAACATAATCAGACTTCTTTAACCTCCGTTTTTGGCAACGCTAATTATCTTATGGTAAATACTAATCCAACCATTTCCGTCTGGCAACAATCAACAGTATGCATATTTATACGTCTCTTCACTCTTATAAAGACATACTAAAAGCATTAAGGGAGAATCCGCCCTTTAAAACACAATAATTAAATAATACGTACTATATAACAAAGTACATTATGAACCCTAATTTATGCATGCCAATATATACTTATGTATGAGTAAAGGTGTATCAATGTATGTGAGTAAAGGTGCATCAATGTATGTGAGTAAATTAACATATTTAATACATATATAGCTTCAAACGTGTACTGACCTTGTACAACCAAATAAAATACCATGCATCGGTTATTCAGTCTTAAACTCTTGGTATGTATAGCTAACATGACTAAGAACGTGTATATCTAAAAGCATTCCCGTGAGCGCCAAAATACCCTAAATTAATACATCGATCCCTTAATACAGTTCAAACAATAAGAGACATAATAGAGTGCATTGTGTATTTAAATCTAAAATCCAAAGTCCATTATAATCTACACAAATGATCCCAATTCTCAACTACTAACATCACACATTAAGCTTCTATAACCTTACAATAATGTATTATCCATATCTAGCGCGACTCACTCTAATCTCATTCCAACCAACTTCCATGAACTCAATCAAACCACATCTCTGTCTATTAATTAATTACCAAAACACTAAAGCCTATCTCTAACATAATAAAAGAAAGTCGCTATTCACTCCCATTACTAACACTGTGTGACTTCCCTCGGACTCGACTGAACATAGCATACAATTACCGAACACATCGAATACGCGCACCGTGTATACAAATCTTATGTAAGTGTGTACTTCAATTCCTCGCATGAAGTTTAAAACAAATTATGCAAACCAAACTTCTACATTATATAACATAATAACCATAACATCCCTGGCAAATTGCATGGTACCACAATAATCCTTATGTTTCAGTGGTCAATACATACTCATGATTCATAACATAACACAACATGTTATACATGTAATACAAAGAAAATAACAGACATCTCGAAGATTGTAAACTCACCTGTACGGGGCAACACAGAGAGATGCCAAATTAATTAATGACGGCGTCACAGCGTCCTCTGTAATTGACTGTAAGAACAACATAACACTCGATTCAACATCCTCTACACAATTACTAACAAATTGATGTATTCTATGTAAAAGAGCCCCCTGAATGAGTGCTTTATTTGATTTGTGTTGAATGTCTGAAATTGATGAATATATATATTGTTTTTGAATTTGGCATGCATTATTGCATTATTTTGGAGCCCAACAGAGTGCACCTGACACCTCATTTTCGAGCATCTGAGGGGTCTAGGCTCGGCTTGCACACATACCCTGGTATGTCACCGAGCTGAGAAGTCTGCACGATGTACTGTGCCGGACTGACCAGATGATGCACGGATAGGTCGGATTTGAGCGATGGACAGGCAGCATGAAGTAGGAACTCCATAAAAATGATTGGGAATTTTTTATTTTTTTAATATATAATAATAATAATTAAGTATTATGGCGTAAATATTCATTTTGAATGAGCGCCAAAATAACAAAATAACAACAACATAACAACTAGGCTAGAACGAACGTGCTGCTAAAAGGGGGTACCATTAGTTTGTACAGACGGCGCGTCTCGTGCGAAGCCCGCGCGTAATATGGCTAGCGTCCTCTATTTAAATAAAATACTTTCGGGAACTGTTTCAATACTGTTGTTTGACTTTAAACTGGCATACAACGTGATATATGGCTATGGACGTTACGATAATTTCTAGTCAACGATTGAGTACATAAGTGTACTATGTTACCAATTATGTTCTCCTATGTTTCCCTTACCAGCTAAATTCGGAGACGGTCTGGAGGAGGATATCGAGAACGACACCAGCGGCGACCTCAAGCGTCTCCTCGTTGGCCTCAGTGTCGTAAGTCGAAGTCGTGATCGTAATCATTCTGGCTAAACAACATATCTCAATGTTTGACGATTTTCTGTTGTTGTTTTTAGTACTCGTTGGGTTCTTCAAACAATTTGTTTTCCTTGTTGATTTGACATTTCAATCAACAGTAATACAAATAAATCGTAATTTAGCGGGCAAAACTCTGTAACTTACGTTGTTCGGACAAAAAGTAAATATTATACAGTTATTACATGGCGGTGGAGGGTATAGCACGGAATATTACATCCCGAGGGCTTTTAAATGCTATTGAGGGAAGAGTAAATAAGTCCCGAGACGAAGTCGAGGGACTTATTTTCTTCAAGAAATACCATTTGAAATCCCGAGGGTAGGAATATTCCGTGATTTTCCCAACAACAAATGTAATAACTGTTTTATCATCTGACTGTCAAAATCCGTTTCACTCGCTCATCACAGAAACACCGGCCGCTACACACATCACAAAAACAGTGCAGAATTCACCCAATATTCATGTGCACAAAAGTCGATCGGCGTACTTACGATTCCCTTTCTCGGCACTAATATCTCAACATATTCAGCTCACTCATTTCCATCATAACTATTTGTCGATTGTTTCCTTCGATTATGTTTACCAGGTCACTTTTTGATCCAATTGTACTGAAAATTGCTGATTTTGTTTTTCTTTCGTTCGCTGCCCGCGAGAGTCATCTGACATGCATGTACAAGTAACGGTACGCGATACGCCGGAAGTACCGGGTACGGTATGTGTACAGCCCCTTGACGTTTACTTGCGAATTGCTGGGGTGTGCTATCCCCATGGTCTATCCTAAAATAGACCACGGCAGCGACATGTACTGTATTTACTAAGTCAGGTGATACATTATATTGTCCACCTTTTGCACTAAGTCATAATTCAAAAGTTGTGAGATTATGGTTTCATATGAATTAAATACCACATCAAATCTAGTCTGAGAAGATAAGGACTTGAATAAATATGTTAGTGGAATAATATTGGCTTTATGTAATAAACGGTCGCTGTGACCCTTTACTCGTCCTGGCATCTGCAGACCATCAATTATATTTCGCGTTTGTATTGATGTTCTCAAACGAATAACATATAATTTGAATAAGCTCAATAAGTGATTCAATTATTAATATATGTGATGCATCAAGCTGATCTGTCTTCTAAATTGGAGAAAAGTAAAACATACTCCATAATACATAGATTCAGAAAAGAAAGGAAACTAGCCTGCTTTTTAGACTACAAAGCGATTCGTTTTTCTTGACTCGTTTGAATATATTATCACCATCACTGTGAACTTTAGAATGTGCAGTATCTTCACCTGCAATCGTTACCGGTCATCAGATACACCCACACCCTATTTAGGTCAAGCACACGGATGCTTACCTTGTACTCGCAAAATGATTCGCTCCCTTTCAAGTAAAGGGACTCACAAAGAATTCGTGAAATTAAAGCCCGAGAAGCGACAATACTCTACGCCCCCTCCCCCCGCTCCCAATAAAAAAGGGAAATGAAAAAAACACGAAGAGAAACGTAACGGCATAACTCCACATAAAACAAAAATGGACAATATTACGAATGTGCCACTTATCGGAAACTAATTAAGCAAAATTTATTATCTTTGTATGTATTGGTTTGTATTGGTAACAATACATATCATGCAGCTGTTCCGTTTATGTTTTGTGTTGATTAATTGATTTATTTATCATTATTATACATGATCAACAAAAAGTACACTTTATACCTACACTGATTATTTTCAATGTTTCCATTCTAATATTGTATTATATTAGGCGCTATATTAATCGAACCTATTATTATTGTTTTTATCATCAGGGTGCCCGTGACGAGGACCAGGAGATCTACGAAGAGAAGATCGAGGCCGATGTCGACGCCCTGATCGAGGTATGGTACGACCATGGCAGGTGGTCGATTTATGGGCAGGGACAAATGTAACTTGGCATTCTAACTCATTTTTTCGGCTATATGACATTTATTATGGCGTTGTCACACATAACATAGTGGACAAATCAGATCACATAAACACATTATTTAATAAACTCTTCTTCACTGTTTGCATATGTCAATAGTCTAGGCGATTGGTGCGAAAATTGCTCGGAAAATGATACAAGTATGAAATTTTCTACACATGTAGGTCATATCATTCTAAGCATTTTCAGAGGTGGAGCCAATGAAAAATGTACATAGTATAGCAACGGTTGCTAAGCAACGTATTTTCCATAGCAACCAACATGTAAGATGCCTGTAGACCAATTTTTCCGAACAATTTAAATGTATTTTAGTATCTGAAGCTTTGCTCTTCATCATAACACCACCGTGGAGCAATTGCAATGTACACATCATAGCAACAGTTGCTAGGCAACATATTTTCCGTAGCAACCAAGCATATTTGATGTATGTAGACCAATTTTACTAAACATTATAATGTATTTCAATATATATTGCTTTACTATGCATAATATCCTCACTCTGAAGCAAAAGTCCACCGCACAGTGCACATGGCTTTATAATGGTTGCTAGGCAACGCATTTACCTCATTGTATCAACATTTGGGCTTTTCTAACCTGTCAACTATTGTTGGCCAAAGTTTGACTTACTGACTTAGGTGCGTAGGACGATGTGTCCCCTTGCTCCCCTACGATAAATCCTGCTCTATTCTGATCTATCCTGGGCTAGATGTTCTGCCTCATGTAGGGATAGACCCACATCGCACCTCACTTGGTGCTTCCATCTCGTAGGAGGGCGTCCCCGTGGTCTGCGTGCGTCAAAGTCATTATGGTATGCTTGGTATGGTAGGCGGTCATGCGGCATGCGTACCACATGGCCAAACCATTTCCGGCTACGTTTTGTTATTTCTTCACATATGGTGCTTGGGATGTTCAGCCTCTGCCTGATCTCTTCGTTCCTTTAATATTCTGTCCATTAGGTGAACTCCAAGGATGGTCCGGAGGCACCTCATTTCAAATACCTCAAGCTTAGATGTAGCTGATTTACGGAGGGTCCAGGATTCTGCTCCATATGTGGCAATAGGGAGGATCAGGGCTGACTTTGAGTGTCCTTGAAATATCTTGGTTGGACCAGATGGCACTTTTCAGCCTTCCAAATGACCAGGCTGCCAGTCTTGTTCGCCTCTTCACGTCATCTTCTATAGAAGGTACCATGCTGCCGAGAAAGACAAATGTATCCACTTGCTCGATGTTGGTGTTGTTTAGTGTAATAACTTGTTGGTCCTCTGTCCTGATTCTGAATTTCGTGGCATTGATTTTCATCCCCCAACTTCTACATGTCTTTTCCAGTTCCCTTGAAGAGATTTGGAGGGTTTCAAATACAAGTTCCATGAGGGTGGTGTCATCTGCATAACGGATGTTGTTAGTACGTATGTCACCCATCTGTATCCCACTGTCTAGTTTTTGGATGTCCTTCATCACAATTCCAGGAATGGGTTAAAGAGGCATGGAGAGAGGAGGCAGCCTTATCGAACTCCAGTTATGACATCCAACCATTTGGTTATCTTACTGTTCACCATAACAGAGCATTTGCTTTGCTTGTACATGCTCTCTATAAGGTAGACTGGGGACTTGTCCACACCAATGGAACTTAAACATTTCCAGAGAGCTTCTCTCCAAATAGTATATCGAATGCTGCTTTAAAATCAACAAAGTTCAAGTGGATTGGTATCTTTTTTCTCTGGCCTTTTTGAAGATCTGTCTGACGACAAACACAGCATCTGTGGTGCCTCTACAACTTACGAATCCACATTGTTCCTCAGTCAGATGGTTCTCAATGGTTCCCTGTATTCTCCTGAGGACAATCCTACAGAAAACTCTCTCAGTTATGGAGAGTAGCTTTATAGCCCTGTAGTTGGATGGGTCCAGCTTGTCTCCTTTCTTAAACACTGGAGTGATGAGACCCTTGCTCCAGTCTTCCGGGGTTTTACCTTCCAACCATGCTGCATTTATTATTTTGAGCAGGAGTTGTCTCATCGGCTGTCCACAAGTTCTCAGGGTTTCGGCCGTTATTTTATCCCAACCACAGGCCTTGTTGTTCTTCAACAGTTTTATTGCTGCCTCTACTTCTTCAATTGTGAAAGGTTCACTTGGGTTATCTGTAGGTCGAGGGTCAGGTAGGGTCTGAAGAGTATTTTAGACCCTTGGAAATTGCGTGTTGAGGTGGCCGCTAAAATGTTCTTCCCAGCATTTCAACACTTCTGCAAGAGCCGTTTTAAAGATGCCGTCCTTGTTCTTTACGGCAGGTTGCATCTCGTCTCTTTCTCCAGATAGTTTCTTAACCTTCTCGAAGAGCTCGTGGCTGTTGTTCTTTGCGTGAGCAATTTCCATTTCTTCCACCTATGCGTCAAGAATTTTCTTCTTCCAATTCTTCACTTCATACTTGACCGTTTTATTGAGTTTTTTGTAGCTCTTCTTGTTGTGGGCAGAGGGATTGTTCATCACCAGGATTCTGGCTTTCCTCCTTTGTTCACACGTTTTACAGTCATCTTCTGGGACACCTTCAACTTTTTTTGACCTTTTGAAGCCTACAACTTCTTCTGTGATGTTATTGGTAGTATAGATCTGCTTCCACAGCTCATCTGCATCCGTGTCCTGAAGCTGAAGTAGTGGTTCAAAGGCACCTCCAATCCTGGCTTTAAATGCTTCTGCTATGTTAGAGTCATTAAGTCTGCCAACATCGTAGCTTTTGGGAAGGCTCTTCATTCGCTTAGACTTTGCAGGTGATAGCTTCACATTTGCCAGAACTAGATTGTGGTCTGACCCATCGTCCGCTGAGCAGTATGATCTTCAGTTCTGGAACGTCTTGATGTTCTCTAATTTGGTAATGGTGAAGTCTATCTGATTTCTGTCATGTCCACATGGGGACGTCCATGTTGCCCTCCGACATTCTTTGTGTTGGAAGTATGTGTTACACACTGCCATTCCGTGTAACATATATAATTATAGAATCTTCTCCCCTCTGCTATTGAGCTGTCCTAGTCCATACTTGCCCAAAGGTGGTGCCCATACTCCGTGGTCCGCTCCTACTTTTGCGGTGAGGTCACCCATCACAATTTTTTAGAGAACAGTAATTGTCATTGTATAGAAATTTAAATGCCTGTATTTAGTTATAGTTACTGAGGTCACTTATTAAACTTAAGTAATTGTGATTCCATACTATAACTAGGAATCTATGGTATCGTATATAACCCCTTGCATCAGCAGAGAACCCGTTTGTTGTCACCGATGGTGATAATGCACTCTGTATACCTGCACGAGACACATCCAGCATTACTCCCTGCAACCATGAAGAAGCAGATTCCAGGATCATGGGACATGTTGCTCATGCCGTCAGGCAGTGTTTTCACAAGATCCTTGCTCGGACAGTAGACACTGATGTAGTTGTGCTAGCAGTAGCAACTGTACAGCAGCTAGGAAGAATATACCTCTGGATTACATCAGAAATAGAAAGAACTTTCACTACATCCCAGCTCATGAGATTTGGGCCCACAAAATCGTTGGTTCTTCCGGTGTTCCACGCTTTCACGGGATGCGACACCGTTTCCCAGTTTGCCCAAGTTGGAAAGAAGACTGCATGGAAAGTGTGGGAGACACATGATGAACTCACTGGATCCTTCTATGAGCTGCACAGTGCACCAGAACAATTCTCTGAAGAGACCGAGGCTTCCCTAGAGTACTTCACCATCCTTCTCTATGACAATACAGCAATATGTACCTCCATCAATGAAGTCAGATGTCAGCACTTCCTTCCACCAAGGCTGCCTTACAGAAACATATCAGAAGGGCAGCATTGCAAGGTGGGCACCATTAAGGACATACTACTATGCCATATTGCCAGTTGCCCTCCCCTTCTGAGTGGGGATGGACTTGCCCAGAATAGTGGAGGCCCCTGTGGACAAACTTACTGGAACCAAGTGCATCCTGCCCAGAGCTAAGTGTCTATGTAGGAGCAGGTGTAGAGATTGCAAATGTGTACGAGCACACTTAAAATGCACTGTGTATTACACATGCACAGGAGATTGTGACAATGCCTGAAACTAGGGGATGTGGTGTGGCAACCGTGGTAGAGCGCGCGCTTTCCAATCGTGAGATCCCGGGTTCGAACCCAGTCCACCGCGTTTGTCCTTCGGCAAGACAATTTATCCACTATTGCTGCTCTCGACCCAGGTGTATAAATGGGTACCCGGAAGGATGGGAACCTGTTTCCTTAGCACTGTGCGCGCCTAATAGGCGACTTGCTGGAATACTCCCCACGGAGTGGAAAATGTGCACTTAATGTGCAGGATTGATTGCAGTGTGTATCCGTTGATCGGGGTAATAATATTGTAAGCGCTGTGATATAGTTTACTATGAATAGCGTAGCTAAATGCCTAATATTATTATTATTATTATTATTATGGTGAATGACTTAAGACTGTTCATGGTGAGAATTTTATATTGTTGAGACAATCCATCTGACCAAAAATAGCTGGTTGCTTCCATGGATGTATTGCCTAGTAACATTGTTTCAAGTTGATGTATTATAAAATACCATAACCTTTACTGATTCCAGGAAATAGGCCTTATATTGATAAGAAAATTGTTTGAGTTAAATGGATCCCATATGCAGGGATTGTTTTCTATGTGTACACAGCTTGTTGCTATGGTAAATATGTTACTAAGCAACTCAATTTGTTATTATTTGTCAAATACCATTCATGACAATCTCTACAGTTTAAAATATACCCAAATATTTCTCTTCTGTAAACTTGTAGGCAGTGTAAGGTGGAACAGTCGCTTACAAATAGACAATTAAGATATAACTAGACAGTTGCTATGGTTTATCCGTTGCCTAGCAACAAACAAATGTTTTTTTTTAATATTGACACTTATAGTGACCTTATAACATGTATTTAGATAGTTTTGATGATAAAACACATAGCATCATCCTTTTGGAATGGATTAGATATGCTTAAATGGCTCGTTGCTAGGGTCAATACGTTTCTTAGCAACCGTTGCTAAGAAACAGGCCGGATGCATTGGCTCCACCTTTTAAAATATTCAGTATAGGCTCAAGTATAACTGTACCAAGTTTCATACTTGTATCATTTTCCGAGCGATTTTCGCCTTTTTTTGCACCGATCGCCTAGACTACAACAAAGTAACTGTATTTATGGGGGAGTTGTGGAGGGGGGGGGGGGGCGTTCCCAACATATATATTGATGACATATTTCCTTTTAAATGTGTTTTCGAAGAGAAAAGTCTTAATAGCATATTTGGATTCCCCATGACAGTCTGCAAGTATAAGTTTGCGCCAGTTCGATGTCGGTGCCACTTTAAAGAAAATAATTATCGTCAAAATGTCGTGTTGGACATCTATAGGTTTAATATCAAACAATGGTACCAGATTATATAAGCCTGTATTGTTCTTGCTTCAGGTATATTTGATAAACAAAATAAATAAATTGGCTTTAGAGGAAGAACCATGAAATATGCTGGTTGCTGTCAAAGATTGTACTAACTGTGACTCGTGTGGTAAATGTCTCAGGGCGTTGCTCCATGCACACGAAGGTAGTAGATTTATGCCCAAATTGACTCGTATTTCATTCAGCAAGGCAATTTTCTTAATTCTTTTTAGTCCACTTTTGCCCTCTATGTATACATAAAAGTAATCACTAGAACAACGGGTTTCAGACTACCGTATGGCAAGCCGTTTTAACATTTATTCCTATTTCTTGATATCAAGAATTACCATTGCTTTACAACAGAAAATCATTTCTTGATATCAAGAATTTATTTCTTGATATCAAGAAATCAATTCTTGATATCAAGAATTCATTTCTTGATATCAATTCGTATTTCGAACGCAAGACTATTGCAATAATTAGTTTGATATCGAGCGCAAAAGTAATGCAAAAATTCACAATTGATTTCGAGCGCATAAGTAATGCAGAAATCCACTCTGATTTCGTGCTCGAAAGTTGTGCACAAATTCATTGTGATTTGATTTCGAACGCAAAAGTTGAGCACGAATTCATCCTGCCTGAGCGGTGCGGTGTCGAAAGTCAATGTATCGCGAGAATTCAACTAATGCAAGAATGCATGTTGCCAGCTTGCAGCGCATTGACTGTCTCGGTGATTTTCCTTGTATAAAATTTGCATTTCATACTTTTCAATCATATGTTTATTTAGACCATTGATTAATGTTCCATTCATAATGTTGGATGTGATTCTTTCTAGTTTAATTACTTGTAAAAAAGAAACATACAAAAACGCGTCTTTGAAAAACGTAAAACGGCAACATATCAAGAAATCATTTCGTGATATGTTGCCAATATACAATGCGCAAACCTGTAGCAAAGATTATCACGTGTGTAATGATATATTCACATTTTTACTGCGCAATTCATTTCAAAATAATTTTGATAGCGTCAGTTAACATAATACTGTCAGATCTGATCATTTTCAGCAAAGAGACATCTAAATTGACTCACACGCATTGTGAACATAATAAATTGGCATCATATCACAAATATCATGAATTCATGCGGAACTGATGAATTTGTAATATGTTGCAAAATCGTGCATTTACAATGCGTATTTTGTAAGTCTTTTTTGCTTTAAAAATATCACATCTGACGTTACTATTTTAACTAAAATACAAGTATGTTTTACAATTGATCATTCAGAAAAACACGTGGACATATTTATTGCACAAGGGAGAATCTTTACAACAGGTTTGCCCAACGTTTATTGGCAACATATCACGAAATCATTTCGTGATATGTTGCCAATAGACAATGCGCAAACCTGTAGCAAAGATTACCACGTGTGTAATGATATTTTCACATTTTTACTGCGCAATTCATTTTAAAAAAATATTGATCACGTCAGTTAACATAATACTGTCAGATTTGATCATTTTTAGCAAAAAGACATCTAAATGGACTCACAAAACACGCATTGTAAACATAACAAATTGGCAACATATCACGAATTCATGCGGAACTAATGAATTTGTGATATGTTGCCAAATTGTGCATTTACAATGCGTATTTTGTAAGTCTTTTTAGAAGTTATTTTGCTTTAAAATATTATATCTGACGTTACTATTTCAACTAAAATACAAGTAATATTTTACAATTGATCATTCAGAAAAACACATGGACATATTTATTGCACAAGGGAGAATCATTACAACAGGTTTGTGCACGTTTATTGGCAGCATATCACGAAATAAACGCACGTGGCCGATATATGGGCTCAGATACTCGCAGTTTTGTTTACTTTGGCTCTAGTGAGAGTCGTATAGCGTGGTGTCCAAGGAGGTACTATACCTCCTTGGTGTGTCATAGAGCTCTTTCCCATACAGCTCTATGGTGTGTGTTCATAAAGCACGTCCTGAATCTAGACTAGACACCGCACCGTTCAGGATGAATTCGTGCAATACTTTTGCGTTCCAAATCAGAATGTATTCCTGCTCAAAGTTTGCGTTCGAAATCAAATTGTATTCCTGCTCAAAGTTTGCGTTCGAAATCAAATTGTATTCCTGCTCAAAGTTTGCGTTCGATATCCAAATGAATTCTTGATATCAAGAAATCGAATTCTTGATATAAAAAAATAAATTCTTGATATCAAGAAATGAATTCTTGATATCAAGAAATCAAGAAATCGAATTCTTGATATCAAGAATTCGAATTCTTGATATCAAGATTTACCATTGGTTAACAACAGAAATTTTTTTCTTGATATCAAGAATTCGAATTCTTGATATCAAGAATTCGAATTCTTGATATCAAGAATTCGAATTCTTGATATCAAGAAATGAATTCTTGATATCAAGAATTGAATTCTTGATATCAAGAAATGAATTCTTGATATCAAGAATTGATTTCTTGATATCAAGAAATGAATTCTTGATATCAAGAAATGATTTTCTGTTGTAAAGCAATGGTAATTCTTGATATCAAGAAATTAATTCTTGATATCAAGAAGTCGAATTCTTGATATCAAGAATTAAATTCTTGATATCAAGAAATAGGAATAAATGTTAAAACGGCTTGCCATACTACCGAATAATCGGAATAAAGAGCATTTGGAAAAAAGAGGTGTGACTACAAAATCATAAACGCTTAACGAATGTGTAGTTTATACTAATAGATAATAGTAGTAGTTAGTTTCGTTTATCCAGGGTAGCCTTTTCATCGCTTTCCACTGTTCTCCCGTGGGCACTGTATCTAATTTCATTACTGGTACCTACCTCGGTCATTAGTTGCACGCCCACAATCAACACAGCCTTTGCCATGAACTCTTTCTAACCATAAATTAATACGGAGTACCCTTTTATACACCTGGATCGAGCAGCAATATTGATATTGATAATGTTTATTGCTGAAGGGCAAAAGACAGCTCGTACATGTACATAGTGGGGATCGAACCCGCGACCTTCGCATTAAAGGCGAGGCCCCAATTCACTAGACCACGACTCTTACAGTGGTCTCGTTTATATGTGCGTGTGTGTGTGTTTGTGTGTGTGTGTGTGTGTGTGTGTGTGTGTGTGTGTGTGTGTTCTCACGCCGGCATTCTTGTGGGGTCTCGTGTGGGTACAATTATATACTTGTGGGGTATTTTTTCCTTGTGGGGAATAAATCATGGACCCCACTAAGGAATAGCCTTAAATCGGCGTATTTAGCTTCAAAGAGTTATTTGACAAAATCTTGTGACTATGCCCCATAAGTGATACTTGAGGAGAAAAAAATTTCTAGACACACCCCTACCCTCCCATGCACTCAGAAGGTTGCATTTTTTCGTTGCAAAGATGTTGTGAAAAAAAAACAGTTTGTAGTAGCACTCCTTTAGCCTGTAGTAGCATAAGTACCCCACAAGTCGGGTGCCCACAAGTATGCCTGGGTAAGTATGTGTGTGTGTGTGTGTGTGTGTGTGTGTGTTTATGTGTATGTAACCTATGTGCAACCTCGTTTATGTGCGTTAAATATGATACATCATGTGAGTCTGTGTGAGTTTGTTTTTGTATGTAGCAATGTCACAATCAGCGTAACAGCAGTAACCTTATGTACGATGCAGAAATAGTTGAAATCGAATTCAAAGGTACATTCAATCGCGAGTCAGTATGTTTTACAATTGATCATTCAGAAAAACACGTGGACATATTTATTGCACAAGGGAGAATCTTTACAACAGGTTTGCCCAACGTTTATTGGCAACATATCACGAAATCATTTCGTGATATGTTGCCAATAGACAATGCGCAAACCTGTAGCAAAGATTACCACGTGTGTAATGATATTTTCACATTTTTACTGCGCAATTCATTTAAAAAAAATATTGATCACGTCAGTTAACATAATACTGTCAGATTTGATCATTTTTAGCAAAAAGACATCTAAATGGACTCACAAAACACGCATTGTAAACATAACAAATTGGCAACATATCACGAATTCATGCGGAACTAATGAATTTGTGATATGTTGCCAAATTGTGCATTTACAATGCGTATTTTGTAAGTCTTTTTAGAAGTTATTTTGCTTTAAAATATTATATCTGACGTTACTATTTCAACTAAAATACAAGTAATATTTTACAATTGATCATTCAGAAAAACACATGGACATATTTATTGCACAAGGGAGAATCATTACAACAGGTTTGTGCACGTTTATTGGCAGCATATCACGAAATAAACGCACGTGGCCGATATATGGGCTCAGATACTCGCAGTTTTGTTTACTTTGGCTCTAGTGAGAGTCGTATAGCGTGGTGTCCAAGGAGGTACTATACCTCCTTGGTGTGTCATAGAGCTCTTTCCCATACAGCTCTATGGTGTGTGTTCATAAAGCACGTCCTGAATCTAGACTAGACACCGCACCGTTCAGGATGAATTCGTGCAATACTTTTGCGTTCCAAATCAGAATGTATTCCTGCTCAAAGTTTGCGTTCGAAATCAAATTGTATTCCTGCTCAAAGTTTGCGTTCGAAATCAAATTGTATTCCTGCTCAAAGTTTGCGTTCGATATCCAAATGAATTCTTGATATCAAGAAATCGAATTCTTGATATAAAAAAATAAATTCTTGATATCAAGAAATGAATTCTTGATATCAAGAAATCAAGAAATCGAATTCTTGATATCAAGAATTCGAATTCTTGATATCAAGATTTACCATTGGTTAACAACAGAAATTTTTTTCTTGATATCAAGAATTCGAATTCTTGATATCAAGAATTCGAATTCTTGATATCAAGAATTCGAATTCTTGATATCAAGAAATGAATTCTTGATATCAAGAATTGAATTCTTGATATCAAGAAATGAATTCTTGATATCAAGAATTGATTTCTTGATATCAAGAAATGATTTTCTGTTGTAAAGCAATGGTAATTCTTGATATCAAGAAATTAATTCTTGATATCAAGAAGTCGAATTCTTGATATCAAGAATTAAATTCTTGATATCAAGAAATAGGAATAAATGTTAAAACGGCTTGCCATACTACCGAATAATCGGAATAAAGAGCATTTGGAAAAAAGAGGTGTGACTACAAAATCATAAACGCTTAACGAATGTGTAGTTTATACTAATAGATAATAGTAGTAGTTAGTTTCGTTTATCCAGGGTAGCCTTTTCATCGCTTTCCACTGTTCTCCCGTGGGCACTGTATCTAATTTCATTACTGGTACCTACCTCGGTCATTAGTTGCACGCCCACAATCAACACAGCCTTTGCCATGAACTCTTTCTAACCATAAATTAATACGGAGTACCCTTTTATACACCTGGATCGAGCAGCAATATTGATATTGATAATGTTTATTGCTGAAGGGCAAAAGACAGCTCGTACATGTACATAGTGGGGATCGAACCCGCGACCTTCGCATTAAAGGCGAGGCCCCAATTCACTAGACCACGACTCTTACAGTGGTCTCGTTTATATGTGCGTGTGTGTGTGTTTGTGTGTGTGTGTGTGTGTGTGTGTGTGTGTGTGTGTGTTCTCACGCCGGCATTCTTGTGGGGTCTCGTGTGGGTACAATTATATACTTGTGGGGTATTTTTTCCTTGTGGGGAATAAATCATGGACCCCACTAAGGAATAGCCTTAAATCGGCGTATTTAGCTTCAAAGAGTTATTTGACAAAATCTTGTGACTATGCCCCATAAGTGATACTTGAGGAAAAAAAAAATTCTAGACACACCCCTACCCTCCCATGCACTCAGAAGGTTGCATTTTTTCGTTGCAAAGATGTTGTGAAAAAAAAACAGTTTGTAGTAGCACTCCTTTAGCCTGTAGTAGCATAAGTACCCCACAAGTCGGGTGCCCACAAGTATGCCTGGGTAAGTATGTGTGTGTGTGTGTGTGTGTGTGTGTGTGTTTATGTGTATGTAACCTATGTGCAACCTCGTTTATGTGCGTTAAATATGATACATCATGTGAGTCTGTGTGAGTTTGTTTTTGTATGTAGCAATGTCACAATCAGCGTAACAGCAGTAACCTTATGTACGATGCAGAAATAGTTGAAATCGAATTCAAAGGTACATTCAATCGCGAGTCAGTATGTTTTACAATTGATCATTCAGAAAAACACGTGGACATATTTATTGCACAAGGGAGAATCTTTACAACAGGTTTGCCCAACGTTTATTGGCAACATATCACGAAATCATTTCGTGATATGTTGCCAATAGACAATGCGCAAACCTGTAGCAAAGATTACCACGTGTGTAATGATATTTTCACATTTTTACTGCGCAATTCATTTCAAAATAATATTGATCACGTCAGTTAACATAATACTGTCAGATTTGATCATTTTTAGCAAAAAGACATCTAAATGGACTCACAAAACACGCATTGTAAACATAACAAATTGGCAACATATCACGAATTCATGCGGAACTAATGAATTTGTGATATGTTGCCAAATTGTGCATTTACAATGCGTATTTTGTAAGTCTTTTTAGAAGTTATTTTGCTTTAAAATATTATATCTGACGTTACTATTTCAACTAAAATACAAGTAATATTTTACAATTGATCATTCAGAAAAACACATGGACATATTTATTGCACAAGGGAGAATCATTACAACAGGTTTGTGCACGTTTATTGGCAGCATATCACGAAATAAACGCACGTGGCCGATATATGGGCTCAGATACTCGCAGTTTTGTTTACTTTGGCTCTAGTGAGAGTCGTATAGCGTGGTGTCCAAGGAGGTACTATACCTCCTTGGTGTGTCATAGAGCTCTTTCCCATACAGCTCTATGGTGTGTGTTCATAAAGCACGTCCTGAATCTAGACTAGACACCGCACCGTTCAGGATGAATTCGTGCAATACTTTTGCGTTCCAAATCAGAATGTATTCCTGCTCAAAGTTTGCGTTCGAAATCAAATTGTATTCCTGCTCAAAGTTTGCGTTCGAAATCAAATTGTATTCCTGCTCAAAGTTTGCGTTCGATATCCAAATGAATTCTTGATATCAAGAAATCGAATTCTTGATATAAAAAAATAAATTCTTGATATCAAGAAATGAATTCTTGATATCAAGAAATCAAGAAATCGAATTCTTGATATCAAGAATTCGAATTCTTGATATCAAGATTTACCATTGGTTAACAACAGAAATTTTTTTCTTGATATCAAGAATTCGAATTCTTGATATCAAGAATTCGAATTCTTGATATCAAGAATTCGAATTCTTGATATCAAGAAATGAATTCTTGATATCAAGAATTGAATTCTTGATATCAAGAAATGAATTCTTGATATCAAGAATTGATTTCTTGATATCAAGAAATGATTTTCTGTTGTAAAGCAATGGTAATTCTTGATATCAAGAAATTAATTCTTGATATCAAGAAGTCGAATTCTTGATATCAAGAATTAAATTCTTGATATCAAGAAATAGGAATAAATGTTAAAACGGCTTGCCATACTACCGAATAATCGGAATAAAGAGCATTTGGAAAAAAGAGGTGTGACTACAAAATCATAAACGCTTAACGAATGTGTAGTTTATACTAATAGATAATAGTAGTAGTTAGTTTCGTTTATCCAGGGTAGCCTTTTCATCGCTTTCCACTGTTCTCCCGTGGGCACTGTATCTAATTTCATTACTGGTACCTACCTCGGTCATTAGTTGCACGCCCACAATCAACACAGCCTTTGCCATGAACTCTTTCTAACCATAAATTAATACGGAGTACCCTTTTATACACCTGGATCGAGCAGCAATATTGATATTGATAATGTTTATTGCTGAAGGGCAAAAGACAGCTCGTACATGTACATAGTGGGGATCGAACCCGCGACCTTCGCATTAAAGGCGAGGCCCCAATTCACTAGACCACGACTCTTACAGTGGTCTCGTTTATATGTGCGTGTGTGTGTGTTTGTGTGTGTGTGTGTGTGTGTGTGTGTGTGTGTGTGTGTGTGTGTTCTCACGCCGGCATTCTTGTGGGGTCTCGTGTGGGTACAATTATATACTTGTAGGGTATTTTTTCCTTGTGGGGAATAAATCATGGACCCCACTAAGGAATAGCCTTAAATCGGCGTATTTAGCTTCAAAGAGTTATTTGACAAAATCTTGTGACTATGCCCCATAAGTGATACTTGAGGAGAAAAAAATTTCTAGACACACCCCTACCCTCCCATGCACTCAGAAGGTTGCATTTTTTCGTTGCAAAGATGTTGTGAAAAAAAAACAGTTTGTAGTAGCACTCCTTTAGCCTGTAGTAGCATAAGTACCCCACAAGTCGGGTGCCCACAAGTATGCCTGGGTAAGTATGTGTGTGTGTGTGTGTGTGTGTGTGTGTGTTTATGTGTATGTAACCTATGTGCAACCTCGTTTATGTGCGTTAAATATGATACATCATGTGAGTCTGTGTGAGTTTGTTTTTGTATGTAGCAATGTCACAATCAGCGTAACAGCAGTAACCTTATGTACGATGCAGAAATAGTTGAAATCGAATTCAAAGGTACATTCAATCGCGAGTCAGTATGTTTTACAATTGATCATTCAGAAAAACACGTGGACATATTTATTGCACAAGGGAGAATCTTTACAACAGGTTTGCCCAACGTTTATTGGCAACATATCACGAAATCATTTCGTGATATGTTGCCAATAGACAATGCGCAAACCTGTAGCAAAGATTACCACGTGTGTAATGATATTTTCACATTTTTACTGCGCAATTCATTTCAAAATAATATTGATCACGTCAGTTAACATAATACTGTCAGATTTGATCATTTTTAGCAAAAAGACATCTAAATGGACTCACAAAACACGCATTGTAAACATAACAAATTGGCAACATATCACGAATTCATGCGGAACTAATGAATTTGTGATATGTTGCCAAATTGTGCATTTACAATGCGTATTTTGTAAGTCTTTTTAGAAGTTATTTTGCTTTAAAAATATTATATCTGACGTTACTATTTCAACTAAAATACAAGTAATATTTTACAATTGATCATTCAGAAAAACATATGGACATATTTATTGCACAAGGGAGAATCATTACAACAGGTTTGTGCACGTTTATTGGCAGCATATCACGAAATAAACGCACGTGGCCGATATATGGGCTCAGATACTCGCAGTTTTGTTTACTTTGGCTCTAGTGAGAGTCGTATAGCGTGGTGTCCAAGGAGGTACTATACCTCCTTGGTGTGTCATAGAGCTCTTTCCCATACAGCTCTATGGTGTGTGTTCATAAAGCACGTCCTGAATTTAGACTAGACACCGCACCGTTCAGGATGAATTCGTGCAATACTTTTGCGTTCCAAATCAGAATGTATTCCTGCTCAAAGTTTGCGTTCGAAATCAAATTGTATTCCTGCTCAAAGTTTGCGTTCGAAATCAAATTGTATTCCTGCTCAAATCTTGCGTTCGATATCCAAATGAATTCTTGATATCAAGAAATCGAATTCTTGATATCAAAAAATAAATTCTTGATATCAAGAAATGAATTCTTGATATCAAGAATTCGAATTCTTGATATCAAGAATTCGAATTCTTGATATCAAGAAATGAATTCTTGATATCAAGAAATGAATTCTTGATATCAAGAAATGAATTCTTGATATCAAGAAATCGAATTCTTGATATCAAGAATTCGAATTCTTGATATCAAGATTTACCATTGGTTAACAACAGAAAATTATTTCTTGATATCAAGAATTTGAATTCTTGATATCAAGAAATGAATTCTTGATATCAAGAATTGAATTCTTGAACAATCTAAAAACATACAAATGTGGACCTATCATCTTTTTAAAAACTCTGTATGGATGATAAAAACACATAGGGGAGAACACTTTTTTAGATACAAATTTAGAATTACTTAAGGTGTGACCCTTACATTAATTAGTCCAACCAAGCAAGCTTCGCAACTTGACAAAGATATATGCATAAAAGAGGGTAGCTGGCCGGTCGGCATCATCCGACAAATAATAGCCCTGCTTGTATACATATGAGAAAACAGTCTCAAAGCCTGCAGCAGAGGAGGAGCCGACAGTCTCAAGTTTTGCAGAGGGTGAGGCAACAGTTTCCACTCAGACCTTCGGCTGTTCGGTTGCAATGTTGTTATTGCGCCATATACCCCCTTTTTACCATTATGTTTTGAACAGCTTTCTTTCGCTTGTAGGCCTGCGACTGTGCACAATCATAATCTTGGGGTTTGCCTTCCTATAGTATGATGTCGACGCTGCACGGGTAGAAGTAAATATAATATCTAGGGGTATTACAAAACAGCTAAGCAAGGTGTTCAACTGTAAAACGAACCTCCGTGATGGTGACTAAAAATCAACATATTCATGTGTGGTTGGCAGTGACCTGGGTCGAAAGGCACACACAAGGGGCACCTGCTGTCAAAAAATTGTGCCAGTACTTGAACTTTTACTAAGATTTTTTGGGCCATAATAATCTTAAAACATAGTGCTAAATATTACTTCAAAACATTTAAACCTGAACAATCTAAAAACATACAAATGTGGACCTATCATCTTTTAAAAAAATCTGTATTGGATGATCACATTTTTTTAGATACAAATTTAGAATTACTTAAGGTGTGACCCTTTAATTAATTAGTCCAACCAAGCAAGCTTCGCAACTTGACAAAGATATATATCCGACAAATAATAGCCCTGCTTGTATACATACCGTATTTGTCTGTGTATTAACCGCTCCGGTGTATTAACCGCATCCCCAACTTTGGCCGTTTTTCCATGAAAAAAAAAATTGATAGTATAATTCTTGAATTTTAGTCTTTAGATGGTCAGCATTCTCTTAGGAAAAGTATCAAAAATAGCTTCTCTATCAGAGAATTTTTGCCTATGAATTTTGTTTTATTTACTGAAGTCTCAGAAGTAAATAAAGAAAATTATCAGGCCTTCTTCACAGCAAAAGAATCAATAACTTTTGTTGAATTTGCCACACGGATCACATTCTACATGTATTTTTTGTTTACTTAAATAAACCAAATAAATCGCGATTCAACACTTCTTGTTGCTAATTCCAATGATTGCAAGTCAGAAAAAAGACCTTCTTGAACTAATATAACCAAAAGAAGGAACTCAATGTATCCGAGCCTGAGTAATTTGGGAAGCGGCCATCTTTGATTTAAGGAGGTTGGCATGGTGATATATGGATGTAAGTATCAGAAATTGGAGTCTTGCAACCGAAACCTTGAAAAATGGTATTACACGTCACGGTTGCCTTCCGGGGTTCACAATATTTACGATTTTACACAATTTATGGGAATTTGCAAATTAGGTAAAATAATAACCTAAATATGCTAATATACTTAGCTTTGACACAGGTTGCCAAGATGGCAACTTAGCTGAAATATGTCAAATTAAAAACATTTAGATGATGGATCACATTTTGTTATACAAATACGTTTTTCAAAAGCGCCACACACAGATAAAGTGTAGATAGAGCATGGGAAGCTGCAATATGACTACAATTACCGTTTTAAGTATATACAGTATAGATAGTTAATGTGACAATTTATTGACACATTTTTTAGCTTTTTAAAGAATGTAAAAAGAAAGAAAGATGGGAACTAATGCACACTTCTATATTTTGGCAAACTTTTACAATGACGTATTTTGCAGATTTCGCCAACTAATTTCGTATATATTAAAGTGTGGAGAAGTGAAATACCAAGAGATTCGTTTAGAATATTTCGATATAACTAAACAAAAATTCAAAATCTTTAACCTAACGTACCTAATAATAAAAAATAAAAAAATAATAATAATGATAAATTACATAATATAGCTCTTAATACAGTGTTTATATAAGCGCGTTATTAGTACCTATCTCACTACCATTCAAGCATATTACAATTTCACAAATCGGTGTATAATTATATATATAATGTTCGTGTGTGTGTGTGTGTGCGTGTGCGTGTGTGTGTGTGTGTGTGTGTGTGTGTGTGTGTGTGTGTGTGTGTGTGTGTGTGTGTGTGTGTGTGTGTGTGTGTGTGTGTGTGTGTGTGTGTGTGTGTGCCGGTGGGGGGGGGGGGGGGGGGGGGGGCGGGTGCCGGGCGGAAGAAGCAGCCCCCGTCAACCTGACTCTTCTTCAGCCTACTTCACTCCACTGCAGGAGGAAGACCTCTTCACCAATTTTCCATTTTGTTCTATCTTGAGTTATTCTCTGCCAAGCTATGCCATTTTGTGCCGTTAAATCATCCCTCCATCTAATGATGTGTTTCCCTTTTTTCTGGTTAGGTGTCTAGGAGTCCAAACTGTAGTTGTGTGTGTCCATCTGTTGTCATGCGTCCTGGCTGGGTGTCCTGCCCATCTCCATTTCTTTGATTTGATGGTCAACATTATATCCTGCACTCCTGAGTTCTGTCTTAGTTCTATATTTGACATCATGTCCTTCTTTGTTACACCTATCAGTATTCTTTCCATTCACGGTTCTGTCACTCTAAGTCTGTTCTCCAAACGTTTGGTGGTTGTCCAGGTTTCAGCTCCATATGAGAAAACAGGTATAAAACACTGATCAAATACCTGCCTCTTCATGGAGATGGGAAGAGTAGAGTCTCGAAAGATGTAGCTGAGTGAGCCAAACTTCGCCCAACCCAATTGGATTCTTCTCTTTATTTCCTCGCCGGTGTCATTGTTGAAGGTAATCTTCTTCCCTAGATATATATAGTGATCTACTGTTTCTAATGTTTCTTACAGCACAGTTTCTTTGGAGTTTTTGTAAGTGTTGCTCATCATTACTTTTGGTTTCGTTATGTTCATGTTGAGGCTTGCTTTGCTACTTTCCTCTGCAAGATCATGAATCATTTCCTGTAGCTCATCAGGGGCCGATGAGCCTGATTCATATTTGACTTTTATTATTTCAGCTGTGCAATATCTAGAGTGCATAAATACATGGGCAAAACAACTTTTTCAATCTAACCACATTTAGATGATGGATCACATTTTGTTATACAAATACATTTTTCAAAAGCGCCACACACAGATAAAGTGTAGATAGAGAATGGGAAGCTGCAATATGACTACAATTCAAGTTTGAAGTATAGATAGGCAAGATGACAAATTGCCCTTTTTACATTATTGTTTGTTATTCAAACAATGTCTATACAATGACAGATGTCAGGCCTGACAGATGTGAAATATTACACACTTGTTGCCAAACGTTTAAGGTATAAGACTGATTTCGCCAACTAATTACTTAAATATTAAATTGTAGAGATGCGAAATACCGCAAGATGTTTTATGATATTTTGATATAACTTTTAAAAAAAAAATCTTTAACCTAACATACATAATAATAATGATAATACAAAAAAATAACATGTTTATAGCGCGACAGTGTTTCTATTCGCATTATAATTACTTTTAATCATTTCACTACTATTCAAGCAAATTGCAATTTCATAAATCTGTGTATTTGTGTGTGAGTGTGTGTGCGCGTGTATGTCTGTGAGTGTGCGTATGTGTATGGCATGTGTGTATGTGGTTGTGTGTTTGTGCGTTTGTGTGTGTGTGTGTGTGTTTATTTTTTAAAATTATTATTGAATGATTAAAGAGACGAAATGAAACATGTATTGAATGAGTTTGGTCATTTACTAACAATTGGGTTTTGTTTTATATAGAATGTTCCCCTGTTGCTATGTGAGGCGAGCCTATTGCAGGCCATACAATAGGGCATGCATTCCTGATAAAGGGGATACACATGATATATGACTTTCATGAAACCTCGAGATGAAAACGACAATACCGATCTCACATGGAACACAGCCCGAACTCATCCCGTCAGAAAAATTGAAGTATAAGATAGAACTGTATAATATAGAGATGTGATGGTCATCATGTCACAGCGCCCAGCTTCCACTGCATACAAATCTACACATGAACCATAACACAGTTAACGGGATAGTTGAGTTTTTGTATAGAGGGCGCTACACAAAATAATGATAAGTATTATCATGATGAAATAAGATAAAATGAAAAACAAAATCCGACTAATCTTTACGTAACTGCAAATATCAGAATATAAAAACATGTCCACCTTAAACCGTAAATGTGTCGATCGCCAGGAGGTGGCCGAATTTCTCACCCGCCGGGGAGTCGAGCATATTTTTCGATTAAAGGACCTACATAATATAATGTACTTTGACACTTATTCCATAGTTGATGACTTGAAACATAGGTCTGCCGAAAGAAAATCCATGAACAAAAAAACACAGTACTGACTATTCTAATGCCAAATCTCACTTAGCAGCCAGTTTACGCCCCACCCACATTTAGGGTCCGGAATCGGCAACGTGATCGACATGTGATTGACAATTCATTGGCTTACGTCATAACGCGTCATTTACATAATTCAGTTCATTAGTCCATTGTTTAGATGACGTCACATTTTTGCGATTTAAAAGGGGCGTTCCCAGGACAATTAGATGTTTACTAATTACCCCAAAATGTATTGATTTCATGAGAAACGAGGCCAAATTCTTTTTCTTCGGCAAAAATTACATATAGAGAGCCGAATTGTGAAAATTAGGCCATCTAGACGCTGTAGTTCCTTCAAAATCTTCCCTGTCATTGCACATATTGATCAGAAAGCGACCGGGGCCCGCCGGTAAATAAACGGTAGTCGGGCGATATTTGCTCAACATACGGTCGGGCGCCGTCCAAGTTTCTTTCGATGATAAATAGGTCCGTCGGTGTCGGTCCGACAACCGGCCAACGACCGGGCAGACCCCGGGTGACGTCCGGGCGGGTTCCGGGCGATGCCCGGGCGTGCGTCTTCCCAGGCCAAGGGCCAAATTCCTGAGTTGACAGCAGGAGTCCGGCCGGAGCCCGTAGTAGCCGCCCGACAATTGCCCTACACCAGCACGAAGTGCGCTTGTAGCACGCGTGATTTGTTTACAATTCGGGCGGTATACGGGAGAGGGCCGTTCGGGTATCGTAGGGAGCCCGGGAGACGTGCCTCGGAATGTTAAAGCCCAACATTTTATATTCGTTAGATGCGGCCTGTTTACGAGCTCTACGACTTCAAAATTCGGCGTATGAAAATCGCTGACTTGGGAGCCGGTTTCGGTGCCCTGCGAACGTCGGCCGAACCCTGAAAAGCACGGCCAAGCCCGCTATATTCGCGCAGACTTCGGCCGTAGTCCTGGCGAAAATGCCCTTTTGAGCTCGCAGAGAAGTCGGGCGGGCTCCGTTTGTGATTTGTGACGGCCCCTTTACTGTTCATATCGCCGATACTTTAGTGATAACAAACACCATCATTCTTGTACCGTGGTTCATCATTTCTAAAGTATTTCTTTAACGTATATCCGCGAGCGAGCGAATCTGAAATATACATGTATGTCGTCATTTTCTTGTGACATTAAGTCATATTTCACAACCATAACTACATGTCAGTATTGAAATCAGCATTACGTTTATAAATTTGTACAGTATATTCAAAAGCGAATTTGTGGACTCTATCACCATTATTATATTGATACAATATACGCACATACAGGTGCATTTTGTGGCATGCTTCATTGTTGAGAAATATTAACAAAGCCTTAAACCGCGAGTGAGCGAAGCGAGCGAGCTCCAGGCATATAATATGGGTACTAAGTTCTCAGGAAGCAACAACACTAACATTTATATAACATGCATTCTCGGAGGAATATGAATACTAATCGCAGCTCTTAACATGACCGATCTGTTAGTCACAATCAGGGTCAATCGAAAACAAGACTAAGTTACTCCTTTTGTTGCAATCAATACACGCCATTAACTTCTAATATCGCGTTATTTTCGGTATATACAGTCATCGTAATTGTATCTTATTGAATCATGTTAAAGATTTACATTTAATGCAATTTTCCTCACCTTGCTTTTATGACTGGCGTTATAATATGATATAGGAATGTTGCAGACAAAACCTGGCATTGATAATATCTTTATGCATTCGAGCGAGCAGGTTTGAGAATCCGCATTTCCACCTTTTGATAAAGCTGCTATAAATTATCTTGTAAGAATTAAAATTTTATTTTAAGGATTTGGACAATGTTACTTAGTCCCTTTAAAGGGACTTAGTAACAATGTCCAAATCCTCAAAATAAAATGGGACTTAGTAACATTGTCCAAAACCTAAAAAAAAAAAAATTATTCTAGCGGTTCCCTCATACTTTGTTGTATTCGTATGGGACAGGTTTCGGTTTTTCAAATTTCCCTTTTGTTACAAAGATATGTACGATCAACGTATTCAGATTAGAAAAACTCCCATGGAGTTTTGAAACCGTGTACAAAGTGGATTGCAGTTAGTGAATATCACTTTGCATTTTCGCTCATTACTTGGCCATGCAATGTCCATTTGACTTGAAATTCTCGAGCGTGCTCGAAAGAACCCACTCCGACAAATTGGGAGTCCGAACTGGACACCGGCAAGAGACCGACGATTCTGATACCGCTCCGACACCAAACCGACAGCACCCCGAACGACCCCGAATCGTCCCCGAATTGTTCGGTTTGGTTTCGGTTTGGATTCGGTTTGGCGGTGTGACTACTACATTAGCGGTTAAGCCAGGAATGCACCTTAAATTGGCCATGACAGGCGAAAGAAACAATTTTCGGCTGCAATTGCAATGAAATAGGACCAGCATGTAAATCAAGGTGTCTCTAAAATCACTTTTGATCGATTGCATACCAATTTTGAAACGGAAAAGATTGAATTTTAAATTCAGTGTGCATTCATTTGTGTGCCGAGAGAATGGGCACAGTTGTTCGATACTATACTATGTGTGTTATGACGGGCAGTACGTCCGATTTGTCAGGTAGTGCCTTTGTAAAAATTTACAAAAATGGGAACCTGACATTGTGTCACTCACAGCGCCCTACAACAAAAACCACACGACCAAAATTACTGTTCTCGGTATCGTTTTCATTGAAAAGACACCCTATCCGATGAACATAATCATTCTGTTTCTTTTTTTGTTAAATGTTAATTTGGACAATGTTACTAGATCCCTAGTATTGCTGAACAATATTTTTAGGCAAAACGTGTCACGTCTTGAACACGTGATAATGCTTTTCCATATAACAACTTTCAGCTAACATATTAGCGGCAATCAATGAAGGCGTGGCAGAACCACACATCAACCAATCACAACAGATTCTGGCGATATTATATTACATTCAGGCAGCATAGGTCCATGTAAACCTAGGCATCCACAACTTAATACAAGTAGCGTATCAAGCACGCTTACCATCACAAGGTATTTCGCCGTTTCAAGAATAGTTTTGAATCATCTCTTCGTCAATCGACAACCTCCACAGCTCGAGCCAAAATGGATAAGGTAGCTCTGGTACTCATGGCTTGTCTCCTGCTGGCCAACCAGACGCTCGCTCAGCAGTGCAGCGGTGGTAATGAAGCTCTCATCACTATTCCAGCCGGGACTCCGGTTTGTGTGGAACGTCTTAACAACGTCGGTTTCTCTGTGTCCCTGAACGGTAATTTCGGGCCCTCATCAACAATGGACATCGTCATCTGGAACGTCGTCTTCACCAACGTCGGTAACGCGTTCGACCAGACCACGGGGAAATTCACTGCTCCAGTGACGGGTGAGTGGGGACTTATACCAATTTGTTTAAAGGTCCACCTGTAAAGTGTCAAATATAGCCAAAAATGACATTTGAGACTTCAATCCTGTACTAAAATCATTGTAAGATATATCCGAATGAAGTGTGAACGTTTCATTGAAAACGAACACTGCTTTCCTGGTTTAAAAAAAACGAAAATATGCGTTAGCTTTTACAACGGACGTTTATGAGGTTTATGACCGTTAATTATCGCTTATGAGCTGAATGATAGATATCGTCATACTAAAAGGGCATTTGAAAAAATCTAGACTTATTTTATTATTCGCTTAACACAAGCTGAACAACACGGTAGAAGAAAAAGAAGGAAGATCCACGTAATTTTTGTGAAGTTAGACACTATACAGGTATCTTTAAACTTTCCGAACCTGATAGTGAAGTAATGGCCAAGAGAAAACTTGAATCCTGTATAGCAGATATGAGACGATGGATGATAAACAATAAACTCAAGTTAAATGATGATAAGTGAATTTATAGTTGTTGCATCTCAAAGGCATCGTAGTAAGATTCAATGTAATTCAATACAAATTGGTGACGTAGAAGTCCAAGCAGTGTCAAATGTTAGAAGTCTAGGTGTACAATTTGATTCTACTATGTCAATGTCATCTCACATTAATGCAACGTGTCGATCAGTGTACTATCATATTCGCAATATTAGTAGTATTCGTAAACCACTTTCAAAAGAAGTAGCTGCCTCTGTTATTCATTATTATGTTATATCACGTTTAGATTATGGTAATTCACAACTTGCTAAGTTACAGAGGGCTCAGAATGCTGCAGCACGAGTTCTTACTGGTATTCCTAAGTTTTCTCACATAACTCCTATTTTAAAGGACCTGCATTGGTTACCTGTGAAAGAGAGAATAATGTACAAAATACTTATTATGACATGGAAAGCTCTCAATGGTCGTTCTCCTCAATATGTATTAGATTTGGTTAGTGTATATGTACCAAATATAAATCTTCGCTCCCTGAATTGTAATATGTTATCAGTACCAAAAGTTCAATCGTTGGCAGGTGAAAAGTCCTTTCTGTACTCAGCACCAATATTATGGAATTCTTTGCCAGTTAATGTTAAAAATACGACATCAATTGAGTCTTTTAAAATAGGTATAAAGACAATTTTGTTAAAATTAGCATTTGATTAGGGACTATATTTCTATTTCTCTCTCCTTTCCTTTCCTTTTCATTTCTATTTGCGCCTGAGAATAGTTTACTAGATTCATGGCGCATTATAAGTGCTCTATATTATTATTATTATTATTATTATTATTATTATCTCTTTAATGTTAAAGGGATAGTTGAGTATTGGTCAAACTTAACTTTAGTAACCAAAACCTGCACGATTACGGTACTAACTAATAGTTATAACTTCACCATGCTCAAAAAGTATACACAATTACAAACAACAAAGTAAAACCCCTGTTATCATTCAAAAGAGCCGTTACAACTCGAAGTTTCAAATTAACTCAGCGCGAAGCACTAGCGTTCTAGGTCCTAAGTAATACGGGACTGTAGTGCAGTGCGCGGTAATATTACGTGTATTATGTATTGCAAAGCCCCGTTCGTTCGCCTTTCGTTCGCGCTAATACACGGAGAGAAGTCCATGACGGGCGCATGTATATCACTGATTTTTTTGCGGAATGGAGGGAAAAATCATAATCTTAATCCACCCGATAGTTAGATCACATATTGGAGAGTGAATTGCTGGTAAGTACCGTATCATATGTATAGTTTTAAGCACAATTAGCGTGCACAAACATATTTAGTTTCAGTTTCTTTATGGAGGACATAGATCGCTAGCGACTCGCTCTAGCGTTCTGTAAAAAGTGATACCCGGGCGTCAACCACTTTTATATAATATTTTGAAAGCAAATTTCACAACAATTAGAGCATTTGAATGGGAATTTTTTATTATTTCCCATGTTTTTTTCGATGATCTTTCATATGGAATTGAAATCAGCCAAATCCGTTACAATTTATGTTGTGGGGGCACTTTGGAAATTACCAAAACTCACCTTTGCCTTTAACAGGCCAAACATTTAAAACAAATGCTGAGAGCTGCATATCCGCTATACCGTGTCTCTCATAAATAATGGTTAAGTTATAAAATGTGTGTTTAATGTATGAAGGTAATGTGGAAAAAGTTAAAATTATTTGGTGTCACATATATCGGCTCAATTCGATTTAGTCAGTTGAAGATTGAAGAGCTTTCAAGCAAAAGGCGCTACATCAATTCTGGTTCATTTCGAGAAAATCAGTGTGTGTTAATTACACACATTTGTCTCGGTTTATTCATCAAATCTATACTACGGTGGAAGAGCTATATAGGTCTTAAAAATCGAAGTAAGAAAAATCCTGCGCACAGCATGTATTTTATATAAATGTTCGTATTTTATTTTTGTTTGGATTTAGCGCATATTGCTAGAAATCATGGTTATAGCGCCTTGTGCTAGAATTGTGTTGACAGTCAATAATGAGTTGCTCACTGCCAATAGTATAGAAGGTGTGTAAATGCTACTACTTGTAGTGATCCCTGTAAAGTGTCAGATATTGCACACAATGACATTTGAGACTTCAATCCTATATCAATATGATTGTAAAATACAATTGAACAATTTGTGTAAGTTTGACAGAAAAACAAACACTGTTTACTAAGTGAAAAAACGAATATTGAGTTCATATTTTATCACCGAATACTGTTGGCCTGCCGTAGATTTGTCGAAGTAATAATCGTCCGTTTGACGATATCCGCACCCTTATATAGAGACGGTACAGAATTAGCGCGCACGAGATAGCTCAGCTCAACAGTCGGCTACATCGATTCGTTGCGCTATACATGTATACCCAAGGTTTCGGCCACTCCGACGGCCAGTGTCCGTGATCGCGTACTGGCGCGCCGGCGGTCGCGGACGGGCGTGTTCAGGTATGGCCATTGTACTTTTTACCAAAAGCGTTGGGCAACCTTTTACAACCTATTATTTCCAATGACAGTTATCTTCATACACGGCTTTTCAACCTAGTATTTTCATACTAAAGGGACATTTTGAACAAATCTAATCCTATTTTATTCCTCTCTTACCATAAGCTAAACAACAAGGTAGAAGAGAAACGAGGAAGCTCCACGAAATGTTCGTGGAGCTAGACACTTTTCAGGATCACTTTAACTTTACTTGAAACTAGTGGCGTAGACAGGTTCTCACACCTGGGGGGGGGGGGATGATTTGCCGTTTACCGGACCAATACCAATTTGTACGCGGCCGAGAACACCTGTCGAAATTTTGCGAGACCAAGTCCTCTCAGTGGGTGGGGGGGGGGGGGGGGGTGGGGGGAGGGTTAGATGTTAGGATGGTCGAGATCAGGGCGGGCTGGAAGCAGTTTGGGATTGTGGGGGGGGGGGGGCAAAACCTATGGGGGCTCATGATTTTGTGTGTGTAGGCGCGCGCTCGATCATGCCCAACCACACTCACAGTGCTGCCAACTTTGAGCCAGGTGTGACATTGCAAGGAGCGAAGCGACCAACCGATGAAGCGACGTGACTCAGCGGGGGGAGGGTGTGGGAGGGGGGTGTCCATCCTCCCACGGTAGGGAGATTTAGCATTTTTGGACTTGAAATTGTGCAATCTGGTGCTTACCTAGATAGGAAATTTTGGCTAAACATTGACTTTATCTGGGAAACCATGTTATGGCTTGATCGACCAAAAATTAATGTTTGATATAATTTCATGAAGAAAACAAATAATCGACCCACTAATAAATATGCACCCCGCACACCACACCACACCACACCCACTCACCACCACCAATGTGAAAAAACTTTCATCATATAACCACTGGTACAATAATAGTACACATCGCATCATTGCACATGCCTCTGTGTGTCTTGTTTTTTTATTAGTCAAATTTCCACATGCTGGCACGATTCGGCCAATCAGAATAACAAATAGAAATGTGTGTATGTAGCCCCCATCTACCTGCTACGATCCACCCCTAAAAGAACCCTCTACCATTGACTTCTCTGACATCACAATACCATTCAACCATCGATCAGCTAGATAAACATAAACAAAATATATGTTCTCACCCACTGTGTACCTTATTACATTTAAGCATTGGATGTTTTCATTGAAACCCTTATTTTATGGTGAGTGGGCATTGTATTAAACATGAATGCTAATGTAAACATGTGGTCAAATGACATACCAATTTATTGTGTTCATCTAGCTGACTGATGTCACAGAAGTTAATAGCTTCTGGCAGGTTTTGTTAGGGGTTAAGCTTAGCAGG
>JBAMJV010008965.1:2500-23134 GCA_037951105.1 Echinarachnius parma | reverse complement strand
ACCCGGACAATTACCCCCCTAGGACAAGTTCCCCCCCAAGACAATTACCAACCCAAGGACAATAACCCCCCAAGGACAAATTACCCCCCAAGACAATTACCCCCCGAACGAAACTACCCCCCCAAAGACAACTACCCCCCGGACAATTACCCCTCGGACAACTACCCCCCCCGGCAACTACCCCCCGGACAATTACCCCCGCAGACAACTACCCCCCGGACAACTACCCCCCCGGACTACTACCCCCCGGACTACTACCCCCCGGGACAATTACCCCCCGGACTATTAACCCCTCCACCCCCGGGTGACCCCAACTACCCCCCGGACACACTACCCCCCGGACTACTACCCCCCGGAGCTACTACCCCCCCCAGACACATTACCGCCCCCCCCCGCGCGCCCCACCACCCCCCATCCCCCCCACCCTCCCCAAAGACAATTACCCCCCAAGACAAAATATGTGACCGCTCAGGCCGGTGTCCTGGATTTTTCAAGGGGGTGGGTTTCGGGCTCTTGGGGAGTGCGTATTTGCAAAAATGGGACCGAAGACCACTGGTTGAGTCGTGTGAGTGTGTGTGTGTGGGGGGGGGGGGGGGGGGGGGGTGGGGGTCGCGTCGCTGATTTGGTGGTGTGCGCTTCGTTATTCCGAAGGGTTCGTTATTCCGAGTGTTCGTTATTCGAAGGTTCGCTATTCCTAAAATGAAATCGGGTTCGTTAATCCGAAAATGAATTTGGGTTTGTTATAATGCTATAATTTCATATAAAGAGATAAATAGAACTTAAATGTTTGATTGATCTGGCAAGGGAGGGAAAGGGGGAGGGGGTCATGCTTAGTGCAGGCTATAAATTAAATAAAACAAAACACAAATTATAAGTATTATAACAAACCCGATTTAATCTTTCGGGATTAACGAACCCTATTTTATTTTCGGACTAATGACCCTTCGGAATAACGAACCCGATTTTTGTTTTCGGATAAACGAACCCTTCGCGAATAACGAACCCGATTCTGTTTTAGGAATAGAGAACCTTCGGAATAACGAACCCTTCGGAATAACCTGAACCTGTCGGAATAACAGACCTTCGGAAGTAACGGACTGCTAAGCCGCTGGATTCTCACGACACTGTTTTAGTTTTGTAAGCAGGGAGTTGGGGGTTCGTCATATTGTCAAATGGATCTGATCGCTGGCCCGAGGACCGAGAACGATGAAAAGTGGACCTTTCTGAATGTGGGGTGTACGCACCCAACGCACCCCCATGCTACGGACTGCCAATGCACGAATATATACTGCAGACATCGTACGATATCCCAATCCGAAAATGTAGGTACAAAGGATGTTGCGACATCGCGGTGCAATTGTGACCTAGGCATGATCCACATGTTGATTGTGTTTGTATAGTTCCCACGCTCTAGTTTACCGTGTACCGAGCACCTTCGCGCAGTTCCTGGGAATTATGTTATTTATAACCGTTTTGGTTGCATAATGTTGTATTAATTATAACTAAAGCTCACTTGCCACATTGACTCCAAGAACGAAAGTCTTGTCTACCGTATTCCTTGCTCCCGAATCTCAAAAATAAACATTTTCTATATGTTTTTCGGCCAATTTCGTAAGCTTTTCATTCGTTTCAATAAGGTGGTGTCATTCCAATTTCACGAAATCTGAGCTGGAGGCTTGGCAATTTTGGTTCAAAATTGCATTATGTTCATACGATTTAGCTCTTCGGATCAAGTGATTTACCACCTTTTTAGCATTCAATTAAAAAAAACAGCTCATTTGCATTCAATCGCGCCAACGGATTTCCCGGAGGGCGGTAGTTACGTTATCACGATTTACTCGAAATCGAAATACGTTTTAAATCGAGAGTGCAAACAAAATGTGTTCCGAAATCCGAATGATCAATATATTGAATTCTAATGCCTAAAAAAACGATTTTGAACTACTAAATACAACGTGCGGTAACAAAATTGGCGAAATTGAATGCACACAATGCACCCGAAGGACGGGAAGGGGGGGGGGGGGCATGCATCCCCCGCCCCCCCCCCCACCCATACATTTGAAAGTGGAGGTGATCTGTCCCTCCACTTTTAAATATGCATACATTATGTATGTTTGATTCCAAACGCTTGAACTACGTATATAATATTACTGTCTTAGGGTATGGACCAAATCGCTCCACTACCTCGCCATTTGTGCCCCCCCCCCCCCCCCCCCCCCATCTGTTGACCCTCGCTACGCACTGGTCTTAAGGGAAGATGACTTGGGGTAATTGTCTTGGGGGGTAATTGTCTTGGAGTTTTAATTGTCCAGGGGGGTAATTGTCCATTCCTTCAAGCTTTTGCTTTAGCCGACTTCCCATATTTCCAGTTTTATTGATCATTCTACAATATATATTTTGGATTTTACTCCGTCATATCTATGTTACAATGCAAAATTAATTTTGTACTCGAATACCTTTGTAATTTTGATGGTTTTTAGTATTATTGGAAATAAAATGAAATGAAATATTGTCCAGGGGGTAGTCGACCGGGGGAGGTAATTATCTTGGGGGGTAATTTTCCGGGGGGGGGGGGTAGTGTTTTGGGCGTAGTTGTCTTGGGGATCAGTTGTCCAGGGGGTAGTTGTCCCGGGGGGTAATTGTCTGTGGGGTAGTTGTCCGGGGGGTAATTGTCCGGGGCGGGGGGTAGTAGTCCGGGGGGTAGTTGTCCGGGGGGTCAGTAGTCCGGGGGGGTAGTAGGTCCGGGGCGCGGTAGTAGACCGGGTGGGTAGTTGTCACGGGGCGGTAGTAGTCCGGGGGGTAGTAGTCGCGGGGGGTAGTTGTCGGGGGCGGTAGTAGTCCGGGGGGTAATTGTCCCCGGGGGCGGTAGTTGTCCGGGGGGTAGACGTTGTCCCGGGGGGTAGTGTGTCTTGGGGGGTAGTTTGGTCTTGGGGGTTAATTGTACTGGGGGGTACCTTGCTCTTGGGGGGGTAATTGTCTTGGGGGGTAATGTGTCTTGGGGCGGTAGGTTGTTGCGGTTGGGGGGGTAATTGTGCTTGGGGGGTAATTGTCCTAGGGGCGGTAAGTTGCTCCGGGCGTCGGTAGTTGTCCGGGGCGGTAACTGTCCTCAGCGGGGGGTAGTTGTGTCCGGGGGGTAAGTCGTCCGGGGGGCCGGTCTGTCCAGGGGGGTAGTAGTCCGCGACACAGTCCTGCCTGTAACCATGTTACCCATGCGTGTAGAATGTTCGCGGTAATTGGATTTTCACGTCACCGAAATGGTTAAAATGGCTTATCCCCCATACCCCCGCGCATTAGAGAGCGACTTGAATAGCGCGACGACCGGTTAAGGGACTAACACCCGCGATATAGTAGAGTATCAAGATTTGCAGAATAGTCCAGAACCCGATGTCTTTAACGTCTGAATTATGACAAGTGAAATGAGTGACATTTTATCCAATTGTATTGATGTAAAAATATAACGTGTATAACGAGTATGATTCCTTCACATTTTATATAATGTTTACTTTACATACCCTTAATCTTGTAACAAAAATGAAAAACAACGACAATGGGGACCATGAGTAAAATTTGGTTCAGGCATTGTATCTCCATCGAACCGAGTCCAGAATCGACTGGACTTCGTCGTGGGAAAAGCAAAAACACTTCACGAGTTTGGCGTAGCAACCCCCCACCCCCAAAAAAAAAAAAAAAAAAACACACACACACACTACAACCTATTGTTACCCGTTTCCAGAGAGTAAACCATTGAAAGACAATGCAAATGAATAAAATAATGCGAGTTACTGTTTAATCATATCTCACTCAATAAACAATGAGACAGGGTTTAGTTAGTCTGTTATTGGTTAGAGGATTTTTCGAAAATGAAGAAAATTACATTCATCAGTGTTTGCATTAGTGTAAACTCTTCAGTTTTACCTGCGTTTACATATTTCATGATTGCAGTATAAATCGGAAGAATACGTCGTCTTACAATGTGCATTCCGGTTAAGATGATGCGTGTTACCCTGTCTGTTGGTTAATCCTGATGGCGCCATTTGATTCACACGCACCGCATGTTTCCTGAGCTCCACCTGGATGGTATGAGGTTCTATCAGTTAAAATAAATAATATTGAATATTTATATTGCGCAATATCTACCTAATAAGGTGCTCAAAGCGCAATGGTACTCCAATCCTTCCCTTTTTTCTGTATTATTTAACTCACTTGACTGCCAAGCTCGCATTTTTGGCCAAACACAATGTAACACAAAAGACATATTGCTTTGAAATCCCTCAAAGTGTTTAAACTATATTTTCTGGTGTCGCTACTCTTATATACCAATAAGAAAATACTTTATATTTTAATGCCGCACATGGGATTTTCCATATTTTCGACATGTCCCGTGAGAATGCTAGGGTTACTGTTCTTCACAGTATTTTTTGCATTTTCTCTATTTATTGCATAATTTCGCGTCTTTACTCAAAATTTAAATTTCTTCTGTTTTGAGTGCCCTAAAATATAACTTGTATGGACAGCAGCTGAGAGAAACTGTCATTTAACCCTGATAAGGCCAGGGGCCATTATGCCTCCCACCCTCCTCGCAATTTGTTCGATTGCTCGGAAAACGCTTAAAGGGAAAGTTCCAGTTTCCTGCTAAAGAGGGCCGCTTCAAGAAATAATTCTTTTTGTGAGGTAATTTCAACTTTGAAAGAGCATACAATCTTCTGAATGACAGTATACACTTTATTTGCTCAAAATCTATTCAGAAAAAGGTAAAATATTAATAAATATAACAATTTGTAATTATTGTGGGGCCCCATATTAATTCAATATTTTTGAACTAGCCGTTGAACAAACAAAATAATGACACCTTTCACAAATTTACAAAATAGGTTTTTAAATAGTTAATGCATCTCTCTATTTAATCATTATTCGTAACAAAACATCTCATGCACAACTTTAAAAAAAAATGGTTGAAACCAATGCGTTCTTTTAGAAAGTGTCATCTTGTGTTTTAACGGCTCTTTTTGAATGATAACAGGCTTTTTACTTAGGGCGTTTGTAATTGTCTTATACCTTTTGCGCATGGTGGAGTTAAAACTATAAGATTTCAATGTTATGGGTGCAGATTTTGGTAATTTAAATTCAGTTTTGACCAAAACTGTACTCTCTGTACCGAAACTCAACCCTCTATTTTTAAAAAAAGACTCCCCGCCGCTTCGAGATTTTTTCTTTCAAGTCCTGCGCATATTTTTAAAGAGGGTAAAAAATGTGAATGTTATGTTCTTATTTGCATGAAATACCATATATGCAAGTGAAGTGAATAAAACAACAAATTGAAATTACCATAGTATTCTATACACTTTATTTGACATGCGTGTGAATTTTCGAGGCGATCGGGGCATTTCACGGCCGAGATCCTATGGGGGGGGGGGGGGGGGGGGGGGGAGGGGCTATTATGCCCCCCCCCCCATCCATCTGTAGATATACCACATAGCCCCGCCCTTTTAAGGGTTATAGGAATAGTGGAGTTCTAGTCATAACTGAATTCTAGTAACCGAAACTTGCACCATACCACTTCAAACAAATAGTAATAACCCCACCATGCCCAAAATGTAGAACAAATTACCAACGGCTAAGTAAGAAGCCTGTTATCTCTCGTAGCTCTCAAAATTGGTTTCAACCATTTTTATAACAAATAAAGAATGTGATGTTATGTTAAAAATTATGATTCTAGGGTTAGCTCATCTACAACTATTTGAAAAAAAAAACCTTTAAAAAAAAAAATGTGTAGCCATTGATATAATTTTACTGTTTCCTAAATCATTGAATAAATGTGGGGACCTACATTTATTCCAGTCGGATATATTTATTGATTTTTCAGCTGTTTCTCAACCGATTTTGATCAAATAAAGTTTGTTTAATCAAGTACAATTATGTGCTCTTCAAAGTGTTACACTTCGTTTTTCCTTAATTCAGAAATGAATTATTTCCTTAAGCGTCCTTTAAAACAAAACTGTACTAGCCCTTTAAAGGGTTAGTCCAGTTTTGGTATAGAGGGCGCTGCACGAAATAGATAATGAAAAACTGAGTGTATAATTTGAAAGAGCATACAATTTTAATGGCAGAATAAACTTTATTTGTTCAAAATTAGTTCAGAAATGGATGGAAATATGAATAAATATATCCGATCGGAATAAATCTTGGCCCCAGATTCGATGATTTTTGTTTAAATAAAAAAAATGTTTACACTTTTTCACACATTTTCAAAAGAGGTTTTAAAATACATGTAGTTGTTGATGATCTCTCTATTCAATCATTATGTCAACAAAACATCACATGCATACTTTTGTATGAAAAATGGTTGGTTGAAAACTATGCTTTTCAAGAGAGCGCCCTCTTGTGTTTTAATGGCTCTTTTTGAATGACAACTTGCTTTTGACTTAGTCGTTTGTAATTTTCTATACCTTTCGAGCATGGTGGAGTTATAGGTATTATGTGAACGATCTTCTTGAGCCCACTGAGCCCTTGGAAGGAATACTCCCCAGGGAGTGGAGATGGTGCACACAATGTGTGCTGGTTTGCATTGTATCCTATGACCGGGGTAATAATATAATTGTAAAGCGCTTAGAGATAATTATCAATCGTGATAGGCGCTATATAAATAATGTATATTATTATTATTATTAGTTTGTAATGTTATTGTGCAGGTTTTGGTTACTAAAGCTCAGCCTTACCAAAACTGTACTACCCCTTTAAAGTGATCCAAGTAAAGTGTCTAACTCCACGAAAATTACTTGGAGCTTCCTCGTTTCTCTTCTGCCGTGTTGCTTAGCTTATTATTTAGCTTATAATTATCATTGCAAATCATCATCTCAAAAGCGTTGCCCAACGCTTTTTGTAGAAAGTACAATTGCCGTAGCTAAACACGTCCGGCCGGCGCGCCTTGCGATCGATGTACCCGACGAGCGCGCGCAAATTCTGTACCGTCTGTATACACGGGTGCAGATATCGTCAAACGGACGATTATTACTGCGACAAATCTACGGCAGGCCATCAGTATTCGGTGATAAAATATGAACTCAATATTCGTTTTTTTCACTTAGGTAAACAGTGGTCGTTTTCTTTCAAACTTTCACAAATCTTTCAATTGTATTTTACAATGATATTGATATAGGATTGAAGTCTCAAATGTCATTTTGTGCAATATCTGACACTTTACATGGATCACTTTAAGTAACCGTTAGTTATGCAGTGCTCGGTGGAATTCAACGCAAATAATTGTCTACGTTATGACCTGGGTGGTAACCAATATAATATAGATTCTCGTTACACAGCCGACGTTCAATAACCGCATTATTACCTAAACAAAGCATTGTGTAACCTTATTTAATTATAATGGTTCTTTTCCAATGATGTTAAGAATTGTTTTGAACTCAATTTGATTGTAGATCAAGTATGAACAATTATGATATCAAAACATGCGATAATTTGGTGAATCACGATCATAAGCGGAATCAGAAGGTGATACGCTTGATGTGTATTATTCGCATTATTACAACTTACTTTAATGAATGACCACGAATGGAAGCAGGATGAAGAGCAAAGCTTGGAAGTGTGCCATTGTTGCTTGCAGCTTTTAACTATTGGTGTAATTAAAATAAAACATAAGCTTGAATAAAAGTTACTCCTATACAAACTAAATAATTACATTGACAGATTTATTCCATAACATAGACGAGAAATCAAAATGTAATACATTTGTTTAAACAGAATGACGTACATTAAGTGTATCTACGGAGCAGTTTCTAGAGGTTTATAAATAGTAAATTGTTATTCAGGAACATATTCTGATTAGTATTCCTAAACCTTATATGCTCAGATATTAGCGGTTCTATTCTTTGGATTAGGATTGAGTACGCACATAGAGTCATTTTAAATCAAACAGCTACATAGACATATAAACATATCCACATACATACATGCATACATAAGTACGTACATACACATACAGAGCAGAGTAGAGGGAGTATGGCGAGGGACATGGCTTAATGACAATTACAATCTACAGTGTCAAAATCTCAAATGGGCATCACACGGCGAGGTAATGAGCGAAAATGCAAAGTGATATGCGCTAAAATCATTTTACTGATTGTACACAGTTATAACTTCCCAATGGATAAATAAATATCCGATTACTGCAATCGTAAATATCTTTTTAAAGAAAGGGAGTCGAAAAACTGAAACTGTTCCACGCTTCTATTGTTAATATGAATACAGCAAGGCAGTTGCGTAGCGTGGTCGGACTGATTTTTTTTTTTGTTGGGGGGGGGGGGGGGGCACACCTTATGTATTTCTTAGTTTTTTCAAAAAATGTCCGCTTATGTTTTCTACTGGTTTTTCCAAATAATTGGGGGGGAGGGGAGGGGGACGTGCCCCCGCCCCGTCGCTACGCTACTGCAGCAAGGTATGCGAAGGTATGAGGACAATGTTAGGGCGTTCAAAAAGTTCATAGCCCGACCTTGAAGGAGTTAATGTGCAACATCAATTAATATAGGCAGGTGTTCATTTATCCATGCAATCCTTATCTACAACCACGCATTTTGCGGAATTCCTCCTGAGGGCTTCCAGGACCTCCTTTAAGAAGTATCTTAAAGACCCCTCAGAAACCTATATACTGGCATCTTCTGTCTCATTATCCTCCTGCAAAGCACAACCTAGTGAGGGTTTCTCCGTCTGTGGGAAGAGATCTAACAATGTTAGGTTCTGGGAATCGAGAGAAAGAAGTAACAAACCCATCCGGCAGTCAATGGTTGTTGAAGAGTCACCTTACTCATGTGAGCAGGTACAATGTCCTGAAGCAGCACATGCCTCTCATCAACTTGCATTGCTTCAATTTCAAAGTGATTATTAATGAACATTGCAACAATGACAGCCAGTCTATAGAACAGAAACAGAATACAACTGACCTGGCTTTACACCACTGACCATGTGAAGGATGCAACATTGCACACAACATTAGGTAACCCAACTTCCTGCTCCTTCAAGGTCGGGCTATGAACTTATTGAACGCCCCTCACTCAAGCTATTTTTGCGTTCCCAGGCCCAAGGGGGACGCTCTCAAATTTCTTTATTATTACACACATGGCAAGCTCTACAAGTTACAATCGTAAAAATGTCTTAAAGCAAAATGACAGTATTTAATTTATGCAAAATTGGCCAGGAAACCGCCTATTAATTGATATATTTGTAATATAGAAAACGATCTGTAGAAACAGATCGATATCGCCGACGGTTTTCGAACGGCTGGCCGGTCGGCTATCTGCAAGATTCCCGGCCGGCAGGGGCGTCGATCCTGGGGGGGCAAGGGGGGCGGTCGCCCCACCAATGAAAATATTGGGGGGCGAACATATCATTTCGCCCCCCCCCCCCCAATAATTCCGAAAATGAGGAAGAAAAAATTGAGTGATATAATGTCAAATAGTGAAAAGACACATTTAATAATAATTGATCTTCAAAATAGCTCTTTTTTAGTTTAAAAAGGACTATAAATCTCAATTTTGTTGCGCGCTTCGCGCGCATACAGTTTCTCATATTGCAAGTTTCATTTCGGTTGCGGAAACTCACATTTCGTAACGTGTTGGGCAGTGTAATTTCTCAAACGCACACCTCAAACGAAGTTTATTAAACCCTCATCTATAGCACGCCGTCACATAAAATAAAATAATCTGAAATAGTCAATGCAGTCAATTCGGTCCTTATATGCGCTGAACGCATTGTCCCCCTCTCTTTGTCATTATGTATGTTTGGTTCCATACTTATAGACTTCATATAACGTGAAATTTATGTCTTAGGTGTGCACCAAATCGCACAATTTCACGCCCAAAAATACAAAAGCTCCGTACTGTGGGAGGGGGAAACCCCCTCCCACACCCTCCCCAGCTCGGTCGCTTCGCTTCCTCGCAATGGGCCGTATGCATAAAAACAAGCAATTGCTTGTGCTAGCCTTTTGCCTGAATTGGTATGCATGAAACAAGCAATTGCTTGCAAGCAAAATCATTTGCTTACAAGCACAAGCAATTGCTTACTGCTCGTAAGCAATTGCTTACCAAACAAGCAATTGCTTGAAACCGTATGCAGAAGACGAACCTTTTACTTGTCTTGATAAGCAATTGCTTGCGTTTTTTCAAACACATCCAGACCAGCTTGAGCTCTTGCTTACTCAAGGCATTCGCATTTAAGGATCAAATTTTCATACCGTTTCAGGATGATTACGAGCTCCTTATTCCAGAGGTTATGTTGTGATTTCATATTTAATACAATTTCTGTTATTTTAGACTTTTTACGGCAATTCTCGTCCATCGATCTGCACCGAAACCCCCCTAATGCTCTGTGCTGTTTCCCCCCTATTTGCGTAAGCAAAAATACTGCTGCCAGGTCGGGCACGAAGCGTTGTTGTCCTGCAGTGCGATGTTCGCACAACCGTAACGATCCTTTGTCCAACACGTAAGCAATTGCTTAGGCAGTGCAAGCAAAAGGTTTCAGCACAAGCAAAATTTGTGCATATGAATTCAAGCATATGAATACGTCTTATTTCAACCATATCAAACCTTTCCTTTGGCAGATTTTTGCCAGGTTTTCAGTATGTTAAAGCTGAGTTTCCGCTACACAATTATTTCCCGATTTTATTTTACGATTTGAGCACGGGAACAGGTCGTAATTGAAGGTTGAACTTTTTTTAAATTTATCGTGCACTATGGAAACTTTACGAAATCTGATTGGCCAATGTTAGGTATGTAAAAATATGTGCAACTCATACTCTTTTAGAATATGTAAACATATTTGGATATATTCATGTATCAAAGAAGTTATGACCGATTAAAGAAGGGCATGTTTGACCAGATTTAGCCAATTTTCACACTCGTGCGCGATTTCAACTTTAACCGTCAATATGATCACTTTATAACATTTACTTGGCATAAATGAGGTATGAATTCGTATCTACAACTCATAATCTATCCGAATATTAAAAGAAAATTGGGTGTTTGTGGACTTTTTAAAAAGTTATGGCCGAATAAAAAAAAGGATGATTTACCATATTTTGCAAATTTGCGTGCGCGCGTAATTTTGACTTTGACGCGCGCGTACTCCGTTAATAGTAGGGAGTTTTCGATCCCTGAGACGAGGGCCGTTGACCTGTCGTCCCAGTGAAGTACCACATTGAGTTGACTAGGCACGTTGACTGTTGTTCTTTACTTTTTCGATTTCACACGACGACGCGTGTTCAAGTCTCTGGACAGTTACGTCATGCAGTGCTCGTGCGAAGTTTGCAGAGAAGATTATGTTGTAAAAAAAGGTTTTAAGATCTAATACAGTCAAACCTGTATATAGTGACCACAAGATGGAAACAAGAAAAAATGGCCGCTCTAAACAGGTGACCTTTATAGACAGGTTCTATAAAATCTTATAAAGTCAAACCTCTGTTTAGTGACCACTCAATGGAAACAATAAAATTGACGCTAAAATGCAAGTGACCTTTATAGACAGGTGCCAAAATATCGTTTACACTTAAACCTGTGTATAATGACCACCAAAGGGATATAAATAATTGGCCGCTATAAACAGGTGTCCATTACAGACAGTTCCAAAATATTGTTTACAGTAAAAACCTGTGTATAAAGACCACCAAAAGAAAACAAGAAAATTGGCCGCTATTATCAGGTGACCTTTATAGACAGGTTCCGAAATATCGTTTACAGTCAAACCTGTGTATAATGACCACCAAAGGAAAACAATAAAATTGACCGCTATAATCAGGTGACCTTTATATATATACATGTTCCGAAAAGTAGTTTACAGTCAAACCTGTGTATAACGACCACCAAAGGAAAACAATAAATTGGCCGCTATAAACAGGTGACCTTTATAGACCAGTTCCATGAAATCATATACAGTAAACTTTGTATGATGACCACCTAAGGGCAACAAGACATGTGGGCGCTATAAACAGGTGACCTTTATAGACAAATTCCATTACACAATGTACTGTCAACCCTGTGTATAGTGACCACCAAAATGAAACAATGGAAGTGGGCGCTATAATCAGGTAACTTATTATAGACAGACTCCATACAATTAAAATGAGATAGTTAAACCTGTGTATAATGACCACCCAATGCAGACAAGAAGAGTGGACGCTATAAACAGGTTACCTTTATAGACAAGTTCATTTGAATCATATAGTTCAGTTAACCTGTTTACAGAGACCACAAAATAGAAACAAGAAATACAGTATATAGCTATATATGACGTTTCGTAGCAAAATAGTGTTTATCGTCACAGATCTAGACCGACGGCAAAACAGGGGTGTCCACGTATTAGATATCTGGTACGAACGACGGGCACGTAGATGCGCATGCGCACTGCTTAAAAAAATGACGTCACCGTACCAGTCCACTAGTGAACGTACAAATCGAAAAGTCCGTATTATGAGTCAACAATGACTCGAATTGATAGGGTGTGTTAAGGGATGTATAAGGATTGCAAAACATGTAAAAAAACGACAATTTTCCTATTGATTCACGTTACGGGCGCAAATACGCGCGCGCCGACGCGCACGCGCGGAAAGTTTTGAAACGCTTAAAATCGTCTGAAACATATAGTAAATTACTCGGGTTAGGGTTTTGATCATTTTTTGACATTTTTTTCATTTGACGGACGCGTACGCGCGCGTCTCCGAGTGTAAGCGCACGCGCATGAACTGAAAAGAGGACGATTGACCTGATTGATATTGATGCGAAATTTAAAGTAAAATTGATGATGCATAACTGAGTTATGATGATTATTGCAATTTGACAAAATGGCGTCCTGATGACGTCACAGTGATGTGACGACATGGAAATGAGTTTCCTGCACTAAGTCAGACGATGATCTATCATGATGTGAAGTTTTATGACGACTGATTCATCTGATTTTGAGATATGCGACGAACAAAATCGGAGGAATAATAAATAAATAAATAAAAGATCGAACGAAATCAATAGGTTATACGTATGATACGAGTATAACCTAATTAAAAACGTGTTCTTCGTTATATGGTAACCATGGTAATGGGAAGTGAACAATGCATTCAATTTTCCTACCAAAATGTGTTCACTAAGAATTGAGGAAAAGTCACCAGATTTTGTGCAAATCGGAGGGAAACCGTGCAAGCGGTGATCATAAGTGCCCCCATGGGTTCTATAGGGTTAACAATTATTGTGGTGCTGGTACACAAAGTATGTTATATTATGTAAAAGACACCTACTGATAGATTGTTATTGAAAAAAGTTCGATACAGTACAGAATCAATGATGTCTTTGAATTGAGTGACACATATGACAATTAATCTGGATCTTTACACAAATATATTTCAGTTTTTCTCTTCTAAATTAGTTGCGTGACATTTTTAGTATTGATATGGTAATGAAAACTCACGTAGAGGCCTTTTGTGAAACAATTTCAAAAACAACTAGATGTTGAATTCGTCACTTTTGACGAATTAAGGTTATACATATCGATTTATTATGATAAAAGGATGTTTCCAAAAATAACTACTCAATCATCATATCAATAATAATAGATCCCCCCCCCCCGCCCCCTGAAAAAAAGAAGAAAAAAAAGAAGAAAAAAAGAAAGTTAAAAAAATATTGCCTTGGATTCGAACCCACGACCCTTTGATCTTGTGTCACAAATTATGCCAAGAGACCAACATTAGATCTCTTAACGAAAATGGGAAATCGGGAAAGATACATCAGTGATTGCACACAGCACTTGTCATTGTAACAGTGAATTATTTGACCTTTGAACCTAATTTAAATATCCTTAACGCCATTTTCATAATCCGATCTTATCTTATGAACATTTTTCCTTTCATTATACCATACATGTGTGCTGAATTACATGTCCGCGGCGTACGTGGTTATTGAGTATTCATGCTTGATTTATTTGACCTTTAACGGTAAATATGACAATGAAATATGCATTTTCGCGATTTGGTGTTAAAGGGGTAGTTTAGTTTTGGTAGAGAGGGCGCTGCACATCACAATTTGTTTGTGAGGTAATGCAAAACTGAGTGTCGAATTTGAGAGAACATACAATTTTAATGGCAGAATAAACTTTATTTGGTCAAAATCGACCCAGAAACGGCTGAAATATCAATAAATATATCTGATCTTATAATTATTTGGGGCCCAAATAATTAGATGATTTTTAGAAAAAAATAAAAAAATGCTTGCACTTTTTCAAAAATTTTCAAAAGCGTTTTTAAAATAATTGTTGATGAACTCGCTATTTAATCATTATATCAATAAAACATCACATGCATAATTTTGTATGAAAAATCGTGGAAACCAATGCCTTTTTAAAAAGCGCCCTCTTGTGTTTTAATGGCTCTTTTTGAATGATAACAGGCTTTTTACTTAGTCGTTTGTAATTTTGTATATCTTTCGAGCATGGTGGAGTTATTACTATTAGTTTATAATGTAACTGTGCAGGTTTTGGCTACTAAAGTTCAGCCTTACCAAAACTAAACTACCCCTTTAACTTATGAAATGATGGGCTTGCAAATCCCTATCTACATGCGAAATCTCAAATTGATAGCATAATTCCTTCAGCAGTTATGGGTCGATAACATATGTTTTGGCTAACCCTCAATTTGTAACAGATTTGAACTCTTATTTCCAATCAAACAATTCATCAGGATCCAGTGAACGAAACTAAATGGTGTAAATAGATTGCGAATAGAGCAGGACATCCGCTACGATATATCAAAATTTGGGAGTACATTTATTGAAATTGATTAAAATTCGCATTTTCAACTTTAACCATCAATAGGATGACTTTATAACATTTACTCGGCATAAATGAGGTATGAATTTGTATCTACAACTCATAATCTATCCGAATATTAAAAGAAATTTGGGTGTTTGTGGACTTTTTAAAAAGTTATGGAGGAATACAAAAATAATGTTTTTACCATATTTTGCCAATTTGCGTGCGCGCGTAATTTTGACTTTGACGCGCGCGTACTCCGTTATTATGAGTCAACAATGACACAAATATATGGAGTGTGTTGAGGAACAGGGTTAGGGTTAGGGTTAGGGTTAGGGTAAGGGGTTAGGGGTTAGGGTTAGGGTTAAGGGCTAGGGTTAGGGCTAGGGTTAGGGTTAGGGTTAGGGTTAGGGTTAGGGTTAGGGTTAGGGTTAGGGTTAGGGTTAGGGTTAGGGTTAGGGTTAGGGTTAGGGTTAGGGTTAGGGTTAGGGTTAGGGTTAGGGTTAGGGTTAGGGTTAGGGTTAGGGTTAGGGTTAGGGTTAGGGTTAGGGTTAGGGTTAGGGTTAGGGTTAGGGTTAGGGTTAGGGTTAGGGTTAGGGTTAGGGTTAGGGTTAGGGTTAGGGTTAGGGTTAGGGTTAGGGTTAGGGTTAGGGTTAGGGTTAGGGTTAGGGTTAGGGTTAGGGTTAGGGTTAGGGTTAGGGTTAGGGTTAGGGTTAGGGTTAGGGTTAGGGTTAGGGTTAGGGTTAGGGTTAGGGTTAGGGTTAGGGTTAGGGTTAGGGTTAGGGTTAGGGTTAGGGTTAGGGTTAGGGTTAGGGTTAGGGTTAGGGTTAGGGTTAGGGTTAGGGTTAGGGTTAGGGTTAGGGTTAGGGTTAGGGTTAGGGTTAGGGTTAGGGTTAGGGTTAGGGTTAGGGTTAGGGTTAGGGTTAGGGTTAGGGTTAGGGTTAGGGTTAGGGTTAGGGTTAGGGTTAGGGTTAGGGTTAGGGTTAGGGTTAGGGTTAGGGTTAGGGTTAGGGTTAGGGTTAGGGTTAGGGTTAGGGTTAGGGTTAGGGTTAGGGTTAGGGTTAGGGTTAGGGTTAGGGTTAGGGTTAGGGTTAGGGTTAGGGTTAGGGTTAGGGTTAGGGTTAGGGTTAGGGTTAGGGTTAGGGTTAGGGTTAGGGTTAGGGTTAGGGTTAGGGTTAGGGTTAGGGTTAGGGTTAGGGTTAGGGTTAGGGTTAGGGTTAGGGTTAGGGTTAGGGTTAGGGTTAGGGTTAGGGTTAGGGTTAGGGTTAGGGTTAGGGTTAGGGTTAGGGTTAGGGTTAGGGTTAGGGTTAGGGTTAGGGTTAGGGTTAGGGTTAGGGTTAGGGTTAGGGTTAGGGTTAGGGTTAGGGTTAGGGTTAGGGTTAGGGTTAGGGTTAGGGTTAGGGTTAGGGTTAGGGTTAGGGTTAGGGTTAGGGTTAGGGTTAGGGTTAGGGTTAGGGTTAGGGTTAGGGTTAGGGTTAGGGTTAGGGTTAGGGTTAGGGTTAGGGTTAGGGTTAGGGTTAGGGTTAGGGTTAGGGTTAGGGTTAGGGTTAGGGTTAGGGTTAGGGTTAGGGTTAGGGTTAGGGTTAGGGTTAGGGTTAGGGTTAGGGTTAGGGTTAGGGTTAGGGTTAGGGTTAGGGTTAGGGTTAGGGTTAGGGTTAGGGTTAGGGTTAGGGTTAGGGTTAGGGTTAGGGTTAGGGTTAGGGTTAGGGTTAGGGTTAGGGTTAGGGTTAGGGTTAGGGTTAGGGTTAGGGTTAGGGTTAGGGTTAGGGTTAGGGTTAGGGTTAGGGTTAGGGTTAGGGTTAGGGTTAGGGTTAGGGTTAGGGTTAGGGTTAGGGTTAGGGTTAGGGTTAGGGTTAGGGTTAGGGTTAGGGTTAGGGTTAGGGTTAGGGTTAGGGTTAGGGTTAGGGTTAGGGTTAGGGTTAGGGTTAGGGTTAGGGTTAGGGTTAGGGTTAGGGTTAGGGTTAGGGTTAGGGTTAGGGTTAGGGTTAGGGTTAGGGTTAGGGTTAGGGTTAGGGTTAGGGTTAGGGTTAGGGTTAGGGTTAGGGTTAGGGTTAGGGTTAGGGTTAGGGTTAGGGTTAGGGTTAGGGTTAGGGTTAGGGTTAGGGTTAGGGTTAGGGTTAGGGTTAGGGTTAGGGTTAGGGTTAGGGTTAGGGTTAGGGTTAGGGTTAGGGTTAGGGTTAGGGTTAGGGTTAGGGTTAGGGTTAGGGTTAGGGTTAGGGTTAGGGTTAGGGTTAGGGTTAGGGTTAGGGTTAGGGTTAGGGTTAGGGTTAGGGTTAGGGTTAGGGTTAGGGTTAGGGTTAGGGTTAGGGTTAGGGTTAGGGTTAGGGTTAGGGTTAGGGTTAGGGTTAGGGTTAGGGTTAGGGTTAGGGTTAGGGTTAGGGTTAGGGTTAGGGTTAGGGTTAGGGTTAGGGTTAGGGTTAGGGTTAGGGTTAGGGTTAGGGTTAGGGTTAGGGTTAGGGTTAGGGTTAGGGTTAGGGTTAGGGTTAGGGTTAGGGTTAGGGTTAGGGTTAGGGTTAGGGTTAGGGTTAGGGTTAGGGTTAGGGTTAGGGTTAGGGTTAGGGTTAGGGTTAGGGTTAGGGTTAGGGTTAGGGTTAGGGTTAGGGTTAGGGTTAGGGTTAGGGTTAGGGTTAGGGTTAGGGTTAGGGTTAGGGTTAGGGTTAGGGTTAGGGTTAGGGTTAGGGTTAGGGTTAGGGTTAGGGTTAGGGTTAGGGTTAGGGTTAGGGTTAGGGTTAGGGTTAGGGTTAGGGTTAGGGTTAGGGTTAGGGTTAGGGTTAGGGTTAGGGTTAGGGTTAGGGTTAGGGTTAGGGTTAGGGTTAGGGTTAGGGTTAGGGTTAGGGTTAGGGTTAGGGTTAGGGTTAGGGTTAGGGTTAGGGTTAGGGTTAGGGTTAGGGTTAGGGTTAGGGTTAGGGTTAGGGTTAGGGTTAGGGTTAGGGTTAGGGTTAGGGTTAGGGTTAGGGTTAGGGTTAGGGTTAGGGTTAGGGTTAGGGTTAGGGTTAGGGTTAGGGTTAGGGTTAGGGTTAGGGTTAGGGTTAGGGTTAGGGTTAGGGTTAGGGTTAGGGTTAGGGTTAGGGTTAGGGTTAGGGTTAGGGTTAGGGTTAGGGTTAGGGTTAGGGTTAGGGTTAGGGTTAGGGTTAGGGTTAGGGTTAGGGTTAGGGTTAGGGTTAGGGTTAGGGTTAGGGTTAGGGTTAGGGTTAGGGTTAGGGTTAGGGTTAGGGTTAGGGTTAGGGTTAGGGTTAGGGTTAGGGTTAGGGTTAGGGTTAGGGTTAGGGTTAGGGTTAGGGTTAGGGTTAGGGTTAGGGTTAGGGTTAGGGTTAGGGTTAGGGTTAGGGTTAGGGTTAGGGTTAGGGTTAGGGTTAGGGTTAGGGTTAGGGTTAGGGTTAGGGTTAGGGTTAGGGTTAGGGTTAGGGTTAGGGTTAGGGTTAGGGTTAGGGTTAGGGTTAGGGTTAGGGTTAGGGTTAGGGTTAGGGTTAGGGTTAGGGTTAGGGTTAGGGTTAGGGTTAGGGTTAGGGTTAGGGTTAGGGTTAGGGTTAGGGTTAGGGTTAGGGTTAGGGTTAGGGTTAGGGTTAGGGTTAGGGTTAGGGTTAGGGTTAGGGTTAGGGTTAGGGTTAGGGTTAGGGTTAGGGTTAGGGTTAGGGTTAGGGTTAGGGTTAGGGTTAGGGTTAGGGTTAGGGTTAGGGTTAGGGTTAGGGTTAGGGTTAGGGTTAGGGTTAGGGTTAGGGTTAGGGTTAGGGTTAGGGTTAGGGTTAGGGTTAGGGTTAGGGTTAGGGTTAGGGTTAGGGTTAGGGTTAGGGTTAGGGTTAGGGTTAGGGTTAGGGTTAGGGTTAGGGTTAGGGTTAGGGTTAGGGTTAGGGTTAGGGTTAGGGTTAGGGTTAGGGTTAGGGTTAGGGTTAGGGTTAGGGTTAGGGTTAGGGTTAGGGTTAGGGTTAGGGTTAGGGTTAGGGTTAGGGTTAGGGTTAGGGTTAGGGTTAGGGTTAGGGTTAGGGTTAGGGTTAGGGTTAGGGTTAGGGTTAGGGTTAGGGTTAGGGTTAGGGTTAGGGTTAGGGTTAGGGTTAGGGTTAGGGTTAGGGTTAGGGTTAGGGTTAGGGTTAGGGTTAGGGTTAGGGTTAGGGTTAGGGTTAGGGTTAGGGTTAGGGTTAGGGTTAGGGTTAGGGTTAGGGTTAGGGTTAGGGTTAGGGTTAGGGTTAGGGTTAGGGTTAGGGTTAGGGTTAGGGTTAGGGTTAGGGTTAGGGTTAGGGTTAGGGTTAGGGTTAGGGTTAGGGTTAGGGTTAGGGTTAGGGTTAGGGTTAGGGTTAGGGTTAGGGTTAGGGTTAGGGTTAGGGTTAGGGTTAGGGTTAGGGTTAGGGTTAGGGTTAGGGTTAGGGTTAGGGTTAGGGTTAGGGTTAGGGTTAGGGTTAGGGTTAGGGTTAGGGTTAGGGTTAGGGTTAGGGTTAGGGTTAGGGTTAGGGTTAGGGTTAGGGTTAGGGTTAGGGTTAGGGTTAGGGTTAGGGTTAGGGTTAGGGTTAGGGTTAGGGTTAGGGTTAGGGTTAGGGTTAGGGTTAGGGTTAGGGTTAGGGTTAGGGTTAGGGTTAGGGTTAGGGTTAGGGTTAGGGTTAGGGTTAGGGTTAGGGTTAGGGTTAGGGTTAGGGTTAGGGTTAGGGTTAGGGTTAGGGTTAGGGTTAGGGTTAGGGTTAGGGTTAGGGTTAGGGTTAGGGTTAGGGTTAGGGTTAGGGTTAGGGTTAGGGTTAGGGTTAGGGTTAGGGTTAGGGTTAGGGTTAGGGTTAGGGTTAGGGTTAGGGTTAGGGTTAGGGTTAGGGTTAGGGTTAGGGTTAGGGTTAGGGTTAGGGTTAGGGTTAGGGTTAGGGTTAGGGTTAGGGTTAGGGTTAGGGTTAGGGTTAGGGTTAGGGTTAGGGTTAGGGTTAGGGTTAGGGTTAGGGTTAGGGTTAGGGTTAGGGTTAGGGTTAGGGTTAGGGTTAGGGTTAGGGTTAGGGTTAGGGTTAGGGTTAGGGTTAGGGTTAGGGTTAGGGTTAGGGTTAGGGTTAGGGTTAGGGTTAGGGTTAGGGTTAGGGTTAGGGTTAGGGTTAGGGTTAGGGTTAGGGTTAGGGTTAGGGTTAGGGTTAGGGTTAGGGTTAGGGTTAGGGTTAGGGTTAGGGTTAGGGTTAGGGTTAGGGTTAGGGTTAGGGTTAGGGTTAGGGTTAGGGTTAGGGTTAGGGTTAGGGTTAGGGTTAGGGTTAGGGTTAGGGTTAGGGTTAGGGTTAGGGTTAGGGTTAGGGTTAGGGTTAGGGTTAGGGTTAGGGTTAGGGTTAGGGTTAGGGTTAGGGTTAGGGTTAGGGTTAGGGTTAGGGTTAGGGTTAGGGTTAGGGTTAGGGTTAGGGTTAGGGTTAGGGTTAGGGTTAGGGTTAGGGTTAGGGTTAGGGTTAGGGTTAGGGTTAGGGTTAGGGTTAGGGTTAGGGTTAGGGTTAGGGTTAGGGTTAGGGTTAGGGTTAGGGTTAGGGTTAGGGTTAGGGTTAGGGTTAGGGTTAGGGTTAGGGTTAGGGTTAGGGTTAGGGTTAGGGTTAGGGTTAGGGTTAGGGTTAGGGTTAGGGTTAGGGTTAGGGTTAGGGTTAGGGTTAGGGTTAGGGTTAGGGTTAGGGTTAGGGTTAGGGTTAGGGTTAGGGTTAGGGTTAGGGTTAGGGTTAGGGTTAGGGTTAGGGTTAGGGTTAGGGTTAGGGTTAGGGTTAGGGTTAGGGTTAGGGTTAGGGTTAGGGTTAGGGTTAGGGTTAGGGTTAGGGTTAGGGTTAGGGTTAGGGTTAGGGTTAGGGTTAGGGTTAGGGTTAGGGTTAGGGTTAGGGTTAGGGTTAGGGTTAGGGTTAGGGTTAGGGTTAGGGT